>CAJPEV010000472.1:0-23194 GCA_905338385.1 Darwinula stevensoni
TCCAGTTTGATGACAGCAAGAGAACGAGAGGTAACCAACTTAATTTGTGCAAACTACAGGTGTGGCTAAGGTCGAGACAGGAATTCTTTACTTGCAGAGTGGTGAATGCGTGGAATGCGTTAGATGACAAAGTAGTGGCTGCCCCGCACTGTGACAATGTTTAAGAATGAAACTGGATGCTTTCATGGACAGGCAGAAAGGTGGGGGGCAATGTTGACGTTTGGAACTAGACAGTAAGCAACTAGGATAGTAAAAAAAAAAAAACAACAACAACAAAAATACGAAAATATTTAGCTTGAAGTGGGTTAGGCCTACCGTAAAATTAAGGAACACTCGACCTCGACATGTGACATCGAAATGGGTGAAATCGCCTCTTGATATCACTATGTCTTGAATCTTGAAAAAAATAGGTGAGAGCCGTTTCGAAAAGGCAGTTCCAGCTTCGAGAGCTTCGGAATCTGATTCTACCTCAGGTTGTCCAAATTATGCATAGGCCCGATTCCATTGAGAAAACAACATTTTTGAGGCGTTAAAATTCTCACGTCTGGGAAGAGTGACTCTGAATGTTAATCCGGAAAAAAAAATCATAGAGTAAAGTCGCAAAGTAATAACAATAACAACAAAAAACCAATTCAACATTTTTATTTATTTATATCCATTCTCATGGATTTCCAAACCTCTTCACATGTGCAAGTTCATTATGGGTTTAAGGATGGACGTAGTATGTTTTCACGGCTTAGGGCGATCGCCACAGCAGACTTGATCTGCATGGTTGCAAATGGTCAAATTGGTGTCCCAAAGGGTTCCTGGTGCGCAATCCTGGAAGAAAAAGAATTCATGCATGCCAGATGTAATCGCACTCAAGAAAAAAGAAAATAAGACGCGAGTCTGATCCCTTGAAGGTGTCCGGTCCTCTCCATGATGGAGGAATCTTCGCATGGACTAATTCCTAAACGATTTATCAATTTGAAGGCATTCCCACAGTAGGATTCATCCCGATCGGGGAATTTCTACTTTGATAAATAAAGAAATAAGAATACAATTTCCCGAAATTTCATCCTAGACTTTTGGTAGCATCTTCTTTCTCGAAGAAAATTCTACATGACCCTTTCAAATATCGATACGAATCCTCCATTCCCCAATACTCATTTTTAAAAATACCCCGCGGAGAGCTATATGACAGAAACAGGAAAAAAAAACATGAATTCATTCTCATCGCACCAACGTTCCTAGCAAATATATCACAACGAAAGGCAGCGCTTCAAGAATTTCATGGATTTCACTCAGCGAATACCTCAACTTACAGGGCTTCGAAGGAGGCTCTCAAAAAGCAAAGAATTGAACCGTTTCTGTGCAAGTCGCTTGAGGGCACGTAACTAATAGAACTGTTTGTATAACGAGCCGAATAAGTTGCTCTTAGCTGGAAAGAACGACATCCACCTCCTTTATGATTGACAAAGGACCCAACTTAGAAAATGCAATGGTTAAAGAGCAAAATGTGCATGAGATACCTGGCGATTGCCCTTTCCATGGGCACACATGTAGAAGGCTCCACAGTCATTTGGATCGGGAAGGTAGGTTCCATCAGGTTTACCGGAACAGTCAACCTCAGGTGGACATGGTGGAGCGGTGGTAGTGCATGTACTGGTGGTTATGCAGGGAGTCGTGGTTGTGCAAGGAGTTGTGGTTGTGCAAGGAGTGGTTGTCGTGCATGGAGTGGTTGTCGTGCAAGGCGTGGTGGTTGTGCATGGAGTGGTTGTCGTGCAAGGAGTCGTGGTTGTGCAAGGAGTCGTGGTTGTGCAAGGAGTTGTGGTTGTGCAAGGAGTGGTTGTCGTGCATGGAGTGGTTGTTGTGCAAGTAGTCGTGGTTGTGCAAGGAGTTGTGGTTGTGCAAGGAGTGGTTGTCGTGCATGGAGTGGTTGTCGTGCAAGGCGTGGTGGTTGTGCATGGAGTTGTGGTTGTGCAAGGAGTTGTGGTTGTGCAAGGAGTGGTTGTCGTGCATGGAGTGGTTGTCTTGCTTGCACTTCTGGGACGGCCTGTGACTGGCCGACGTTCAGCACTGCCAGTTTCACGCAGTTTTCGCAAGAAATAACGCACAGTCGTTTTTTTCCATTTTCGATCGGGATATTCACGCAAGATTTGGTTCAAGGTAAATCCTTTTTCTTCACGAAGCGACCGGATTAAAACTCTATCACTCTCAGTTTGCACACGGTTTGTACCCATTTTCCCTGTAAGGGAGGTAAAAAATAAGAGGTTAAAAAAGGTAAATTAAAAAAAAATTAACACTGCAAAGACGAGCACTCAGCACAACGCGCGGAGTGGACCACCGGAGGCCGTTTAACTTTTGTCACGATCTTCTGCTGGTCGGTTATGCAAATCAAGCATCAAAGTCTTCAAATTTTCATCCTTCACATTATGAAGAAGGGAGGGAACAATTAGGAAGGAAGAAAACGACGGCGCGAGCGACCTTGAAGCCAGCTGCTGAGGATGATTTCCGTGAGCGGCACGGTATAGGTTCGTCTTGCCAACTTTTTTTTTCGGTATGTTTTTTTCAAACGGCCATGACTCATCTCCAAATGAATGTAGGAACCTAAAACCATACATTTTCAGAAATAGCATGAAATGAATTTTCTTTTAGTTTTTTTTTCGACTCTGTACCCCAAATCGTTCAGGAGATATTCACATTTTTAGACAGGGGCAAAAACTTTTGGCCCACCCTGTATATTAGATAGCCAAAACATACCAAATTATTATATGTGCTATATACATTGTAACTAAGCACCATATTTTGGGCTTATATTTGAACTATGTATAGCTCCATATTCATTAAGAATGGCCAAAACATTATATGAACTGGACGGCTTCCAAATACAGTCTCCCATATATAATTTTTATTTGTACCATGTACATTTCGAGCAAAGCACCCCTGTATGGCCGTATTTGATATCGCGCATGAAATCTGAATATGGAGTTCCCGTAAGGGTGGTGGCACGAGCTTGAAAACACATATGCTGATACTTTCAGAGGTCATCCAGTTCCTTGCCAAGTTGCACGATTCATATCCAGGAAGCACTGTCACTGTGATAATACAAAACAAAGGAATGTAGTGATATCCGCCTCGAGAAGAAAACAGCTATTGAAGATCCTTACAAGGTTATGATTACTTGCGAGAGATCTCCACACATCGTCGTGTGGAGATCTTTTCTGATGATGCATGTGTCGATGAGAGTACTGTGCGTCGCTGTGTGAATCGTGTGAAAAGTGGAGAGAAAGTGAAATCGGCCAAGAGGTAGTCGGCCACCAACAGCTGTGACTGGAGACAACACGGTGTTCTCTAAGACCGCTTTCTCCGCTGTTCCCGCGATCCACCTAGCGATGAACAGTACTCATTTCGGCACATGTGTGTATCGGCACAATAAAGCTTTCACAATACGACGATGAATGCTTATCAGTAGTACTCATTCACTTGTGAGATAGCCAATCGCTGTTCTCTGCTTGTGACGAGCATCATCACACTCCATCGTTTTGGATCGCCACAATGGCGGAACTTTACAACAGAAAAGGGAGGATATTTGAAAGTATTTGGTTGTGCATTTTCGAGTTTGTGCCACTTGTTCGCGGTAGACAAAATCGATACTATAACTTTTGGGGTGACCCTCGTTATTGATCATGGCTATATGAGTGACTGAAATGGGAATCGAGCCATTTCCGCTTCTGCTACAGTAAGGGAAGGCATAGTGTCAATAGAACAATAGTGAAATGTGTGTATATGCTCTACGGGGGGCGGGGGGGTTGAATTCAATCGAAACCTAACTTTGTTGATATTGGACACGGGACACGACTGCCATGGGAGCCAAGCTCGCTACCAACCCAACCGGTCACTTACTCTTGTTTTTCACTTGAGTTAGACACTTTTTCACTTGACTTCGACACTCATGCATGAGGAACGTCCCATGCACGTGTGTCTGAGTCAAGTGAAAAATTGTCTAACTCAAGTGAAAAACACTGTAGTAATCTTTCAAGTTCTTTGCTTCCCCTACCCCATAGCATTTTGCGCGGCCGTGATTTACTGCTGGCTGAACAGCAGCGCGAGAGCCACGTGGTCAAGGTTTTTCTAGAACATAATCCAGTGATGCGGCATCGGGGTCAATCGACCTCATTTCCAAGAGGCAGCTTGTGTTCACGTGGCTGAACACTATTTCGTCTTTCTTTCGTTGGAGTTACCGTAAAAACTTTTTAGTTAACAGTCATTCTCTCAGTGATATTTACCTAAATTTAGCATTAGCACGTGCACAAATCATTTTGGCAGCACTAAATAACACTTTCCCCCACCCCCCTCCATCCTCCCCTTACCTTTTTGTCTTTGGGTCAGTCCACGTATTCCAGATCCGCACTCTACCTTTCCCGAGTTCTGTACAGCCACGTTTAAAGTCACAAAAGAATTGGAAAACCTTTGCCAGGCTTGTATTTATTTTTGGTGGGATTATGTCTGGCCAGAGACTTATATACTGCTGCATAGTTTTTAATACACCAGATAGAATTCTAGAAAAAGAATTGCTTGGTGGGGCTGTACAGCAAGTGTTTCCCTAACCATCCTTTTCTAAGTTTGCATTGGCTTATTGGTGGCGTGATTGTCGCACTGATAGTCTTGGTCTTTATGCTACCTTAAGCTATCGGTGAGGCAAGGGGTTGGTTGTGCGGGTACCTCCACAGTAACTATATGAGTCTCTGCGTCCCTATTGCTAGCTGCTGGGCCTACCATTTCCTCTAAGGTTATGGCATGTGGATACGTGGTAGTTCACTCGCATTCGAGGTAGCCCCTTTAGGCCATGATTGTCTGTGCGAGCATTTCCAAGGAATAGAGGAATCTGTTTCACGTGAGAGTAAACCTGCCATCATCTATATCTTTCATATCTTGTCTCTCGTTTCTTTCCGTTCTCTGGCTTCTTGTTAGCCTACCAAACAAGAGTTCTCCAGCTATATATGTAGCCAGAACATTTCCCTTGAATGCAAGTTCCAGCCCCAAAGCAATTGATGAAACTTTAAACCCCTGAATTCCAATGTGATATTTTGATCTGAAAGAAGACAAAGACCTTGAAAGCTAAGATAAGTCATTTTATTGAGAGGTGATAAGACCAGCAGAGGCATGATAGAATATGAAGGGAAGTAGGGTGGTGACTAGTGCCAGCAGAGCATGTGCATAATTATTTTTGACTATGGGACCAGCAACCTAGTTATGTATGAGTTTTCCATTTAGTATCCACAGCTATTTCCATGTGTACTATTCTAGAATGAGCTATTTCATTCACTGCTGCAACGGAATTGTCTAAAGTGGCTAGGTAGACATATCCTCAAGCCTCACTAACCCATGATTTCTCAAAATTGTTATCTATAGGTTAGTTCTTGGATTATCTCTACAGGTTGTGGTTATAGGTTATTCTTTTGGCCAAATGTTGAAGCTGGCTTCTTTCAGCAATGGTAGCTGCAAAGGGAATGCATCTCTTTGCAGATTTTTATGGGATAAGGCAAGAAACTTATTGTCTGAAAGAGGTAAAATATTTATGTTGAGATGAGGTGAAAAGCATCAGAAGGGCATAAAGACAAAGTCGTTCTCACAAGGCTGATTCATATGTAATGTTAAGTTGAGATTCATACTATGATACATTACCAGAAGTTTGATAGGGAACATAATGGTATTTAGTACCATGACATAATTGGAACCTGTGCACATTTATTATTATAAAAAATGTATCATATTAAATTTGTGGTATAAAGTCACAGTTGAATCAGAGTAAAGCACCACCTTTAGTGTAATTTTTTAAATAAAGGAAGCTCTTATGCTTATTTTATATCATATAGGAGCCATTAATCTCAAGCATGGTTCTTGTACCTGTCTATCTCTTACTACCTCTATTTCTGGTTCTTTTTTAAGACTGAAAAAGAAAAACTGCAAAGAGCAGGACAGAAAGGAATGAGGTGATAGACATGTTGAACTAAGGTTAGCATGATCAGAACAAATGTTAATCAAACTCTTGCTATTCCAAATAGTCATCTTTATCCTTTAGATTTACTGAACAAAGTTTTCGAGTCATGTCAGGCATGATGAATTTGTATTTTATGCCTAAAATCTAACTGCAGAAGAAAAAAGAAGAGGTGTGGGATGTAAACCTTGGTCATTATTGTTGGAGCTGAGCACATCTCTGAAGGTAATGACCTTGCATGAATAAATGAATATAAACATAAATTAAGTAAAATAAATGAGATAGATTAATAGAGATTAATATAATATATAATAATGAAAAAGATTAATAAGGTAATTATGAAGGGATTTGATTGGAACCCTAGATAGGTGAGTATTCATTGGTTCATGGACAATACATGTGGATATTGAAGTCCTTGCTGAAACATCTTTAGAAACATTTGAGATAAAGGTTCCTTTTTTAGGCTAAAAGCTCTTTTTATCCCATACAAGTTCAAGAATTCTTAAAGTATTGTTCACTAAAAGGTTTCAGCATTTGGGCACTAGATCAGAATGCTGAACCCTCATTTAGGTGAGATAAAGAGGCCTTCTAGTCAAAGAATTCTTTTTCCCTCCTAGGAGTCTATGGATTCTAAAAGGACCATTAACTGAAGGATATTTCAGCATTCTGGCCTTAATGTTTAACTGAAAAGCAAATAGCCATTTCCTTTGTGCTACTTCACCTTCTCTCAGCAAGTAGGATAAACAATATACAAAATGCTTACCCTAAGGCTGAAATGTTTTTTGTAAGACACTGGTGCTGGTAGTGCCAAAGTTAATTCTAAGGATGCCTGGACCTTAGCCTAAGTCAGGCCTTGAAATCGGACGGTTACTTTATCCCAAGCAGGTCAGGACCATCATCTTCCTTAGCATGGGGTGTGACTCAGCTTCCACCTGACTATTTTGTTGTGCATTCCACTTTTTAAGTACTAGGACTGTGATAAACAGAGAGAGTAGTAATTCTTCCTAGACAAAACAAAAGAGTTTTCTTCCTTCTGGACTATAAAATATTTAACACTTGATTTAGGTAGGTCCTTCTTACCAAAAAATTTCAACCAAAACATGAAATATGAAATGTAGAGGCTATATTGAATGCATAAAAAATTGCACCTGCAAAGCCACCAATACTCATATGCCTCATGGTTTCCATGCTCCCAGCTAGTATAGACCAAGATTCCAGAGTCTCACTTGAGGCTGAATTTGTAAGAGACCATACATAAAAACTCCCCACCCTCAATGTGCTAGTGAAAGTGGGGGGGATTTACTTAAAGTCTTGAATCAGTTCATGATGTAATCACTAACAAAATGTTATGTATGTTTGGCATTTTTCTATGTTTCACAAGCTGTTCTATTCTAATAATATAGCAGATACAAATGGAGCACACTTTTCATAATAGTCACAGTGCTCAATGTTTTGCCTTTTAAAGACATAACATTGAGTTTCATCATTTGAAGAACTTTCAGTTCAGAATCATGAGTGATGGAAGCATCAGCTTCCCACTGGAACAAGTTACAGAAACATGGGTGTTTCGTTTCATTGTCAATATCCTTGGCTACATGTCAATCCTTGTTCCTGGGTATTTCCTCATAAGATGGCTGGAGAAGTCTCCATATCTTCAAGGAGGTAGGATTTCACGTGAGTGTGGAGTTTTTGTGTGAATCTATGGTGGTCTTTTTGTGTGAATCTATGGTGGTGGGGGTTTCAATATGTGCTTGTTTCAGATTTTCTTAATGTGCATAGTGTGCATCCTAAAATGTTTTCAATTGCATCATTTCCCACAGGATCCAATGGAAGTTGCCTTCAAAAAACAGTTAGGGCTTGTGTGGTGGGGCATGAGACCCATGGATTTACAGATCTCAACAGTGATCCCACTTCTGAACAAGAAACTCAGTCCATATGGAGAAGGGGTGGAATCCTCCTGTTTTGTTTTGTTGGGCTCCAAGTCTCATACCTCACATGGGGAGTTCTTCAGGAGAAGATGATGACTAAAGTAATGTGCTCTGCTAAAATACCATTAGTCTTAAATATTTTTGTTAGTAATTTTATTTATTGGATGCCATGCTATTCAAGTATATTTCTTCTGCTTGCAGGATTATTATGGGGACAATCCTGATGTCCATTCCAAATTCAAAGACTCTCAGTTCTTGGTATTTGTGAATCGTATCTGGGCACTGATCTTGTCTGGTTTGTGTATTCTTGCAATACCTCAACCACGGCACTATGCCCCCATCTACAAGTATTCCTACTGTGCCCTCTCCAACATTCTCAGCTCATGGTGTCAGTATGAAGCCCTCAAGTTTGTTAGCTTTCCCACCCAAGTGAGCTAGAGATCTTCTCAAGAAAAGGGTACAAGGCTGAGATAGTTGAGTAACCAGAAATTTTCCCCTTGTTCTAGGTTCTTGCCAAAGCAAGCAAAGTCATCCCTGTGATGATCATGGGCAAGATTGTCTCAAGAAAGACATATGAATTCTATGAGTACTTCACTGCTATCCTCATCTCTGTTGGAATGACTTTTTTCCTACTCACCAATCCAGAAAATAAAGACAGTGAGTCCTGAATTGGTTCCTATTGAAGAAGGGAAATCTAGAAGTAGCAAGATCTTCTAAAGTCTAAATTTATTCTGAAAAAATTATCCTAACTTTGGTAATCTTTCTAACTGTGGTATTTCCAGAGTATGTTTCTGAACCATTATCCCTTGCATGTCTTATTGTTCCAACCGGAACTACAGACTCCAAGAATGTAACTAATTTCGCATATAAACTTTTCTTGGATGACAGCTACATCAGTTTTACCACATCAATGCCAGCTATCTGATCACTTGCTTATGATTTGTCAGTTGTGCCTTTGTGCACCTCTTGGACATATTAAAATGAGAGGAACCATTGAGATATTGGAAATTGATTAGAGTGAGCATTTTTCAGAAATTCCTTTCCTAGGTTTTTTTTTTAAAGCAAAGAGACAAGGTTTTTGCAAGTCATGGAAATCAACACAAAAATAAAAAGCATTCTGCAGAAAATGAAAACTTGATTGAAGGCAGAACTTTAAGGTTGCATGATTTCATTTAATTTAAAAAATAATTTTCATTTTGGCTCAAATTAATTTTAAAACTTTTCTAAAGAGCAAGTCCAAGTTTCCTAAGCTTTGTTGATTCCACAAAGCTAATTTGATATTTCCTCCATGCTTAAGTCATAGTTCAGGCATGAAAAGGTATTTTTTTTTAATTGCATGTTACTTTTAAAAGATTTTTTTTTGCACGGTTTTGTGCAGAGTCTTATTCAAGTAAAAGATAAGCTATCGGAAAAATGTTAGCTCTGGTTGAAAGGGTCCAGATTTGTATTAAATACAATTTTTTTAAGTCCGAGTTCATTGAAGTCTGAAGAGCCTCAAAATTCAAATGAATCTTCAAGATGATGATCCTGGCAGACTAATTGCAATACATGTGAGAATGGTTCCCCTTCAGCCATTGATGACTGTCCAACATGCCATTAAAATTTTTCAGAGGCTCTATAGCACATAGGTTGTATGAGTACGGCTCCAGAGTTTTTTTTTCTCTCATACAATGAAGAGTTATTCTCTGAATTTTGGTCTATGATACAGTGTCCATTGTGGGAATGTAACTCCTCTTTGATCCCGCTTTGAGGTCATCTGATGCAGATTGGGCCCTATAATGCAGAATTTCCCACAAGGCTTGCAAGGGTATCAATGTTGGGCCGACACACTTTCAGTCATCTACCGGCACTTCCATCTACTGACGTTCTTCCCCCCCGGGATTAGGCATGGCTCCTACCTGTAATTTTAATTTCCCTCTCCGGGTTCCACATTTCCTCGTTGCAATGTGCCTGCCTCAAGGATTTTCTCTTGGAGATCCACAGAAAACCCAGAGGAAATCCTTGAGAATCCATACCACTCTACGTTGTGCTTTATTGCATATTGCTTTATCGCAATTTATTACCAAAAATCAAGGCAATTTCCATAATATGACTCCTGATGGTCGGAATCATTGAGCATTTACTCTGTTATCCAACATCAACAATTGTGCAAATGCAAATAACTGTATCGGGAAAATCGTAAGGGTTGTGCGATACTCAGAAAACTTGGAACCACGATCTCAAATTCAAGCTACCGCAGCATTTCAGGAAACCGACCCTTCTTGCTGCGAAAACATGAAAAAGGTTGGGCACGCACACTCCTAATATCGCTAGAGCAGGATCAATGTTTCGGGCGCTCCTAGGCTGAGGCTGCACGGCCCCCACCCCTCCCCATGCATCCCTCTTCTTGGGACGAGGGGGGGGGGGGGGCATCCGAGATATACCGAAGCTCGAAAGCGGAGGGAGAATTTTTTCGTTGCGCACTAATGGTTTTCTTCATGCGCCTTGAATGAAGATAAAGGGAAGATAAAACTCATTATCAAGTATCGACCAACCGGCTCGCTCCTGCTCTCAAGGAATTGCGACCGCTTAAACTCAATGACCCCCATCTTCTAGTCTCTCGTTCTCGCAGGGTACTGTGGTTCCTTTTCCTGTCCCCATTCAACCTTGAAAGAATTTGCCGTTTGGTTCTGTTCATATCAGAAAACCGACAACCATGTGCCTTTCTATGCGGGCAGGAACGGTTTCAATCCTTAGATTAGATTCCTTCGGTCTCTCGATACCTGCGGTTTCGCTGTGCACGATGACGAAAGCTTTGGTTTCAGGCCCGGCTCTCAAGAATATCGCAGGAACTAATGTATCCAATGGAGAGGGGGCGGGGGGGCGCAGACCATTGGCGTAGCGAGGAGCAGGTTCAGCCTCTCCCCAAGTTTGGTTCAAGCCCCCCCCCAACTCTGATCTACAAATGGATCCGCAACCCCCCCCCCCCCCTCCTCCCCCCGGACGAGGAGAAGTAAGCCACTACAAATGGATCCCCCCCCCCCCCCCCCCCCCCCCCCCCCCGGACGAGGAGAAGTAAGCCCCCCCCCCCCCAACCGTTCTGCTTAGCCCCCTTATTGGCGAAATCCTGGTTACGCCACTAGTGCAGATCAGTGGGAACTTGCCCGCTGCACGGCCAGACAATATCACAAATATTTATGATTTAGATTTTAATATTTTCGCACTTGCAATAAACTGAAATTTGAACTTGAATCCTTCCGGAATTCCTGTAACCGACATTGCGCGGGAAATACCGCACAGCCCTATTAATAATCGTTGTGTTCATCACATGACGCTTGTGAGCATAGAGCAAGAAACCGAGGCCGCAGTTTTGAACAAATGTTTTTTCCTTTAATACGGAATTTGTGGATTGTTGATTTTGCAGTCGACACAAGGACAACGACGTTCTCAGGATGCATCATCTTGGTGGGCTACCTAGTCTTCGACAGCTTCACATCCAACTGGCAGGGAGAGCTGTTCACTCGCTACCGCATGTCTTCCCTCCAAATGATGTGTGGTGTAAATATCTTCTCAACTACCCTTACACTTGTCTCCCTCCTTCAGCAAGGCAGCTTCTTTGAGTCTCTCAGGTTTATGTTCACGGTAAGTGTCTCCGGTAATGAATATTATAAGTTCAAGAGCTCCGTTTTGACTCGAGGTCTTTTTCCAGTTTCCAGCTTTCTTCATTGATTGTGTATTGCTGTCCATGTGCTCGGCCATTGGGCAGTTATTTATTTACTATACCATTCACCAGTTTGGAGCTGTGGTCTTCATCATAATCATGACCATCCGACAGGTATTCCATCATTTATTGGTCATTGCTGGTTGATTAGTGGTGATGTGGAACATCAGATGAATGTTGTACGTCTTTGTGACAGGCAATTGCGATCCTGCTTTCCGTGATCATCTACCAACATCCATTGTCAGTGGAGGCTTTCTTGGGAATCATTCTGGTTTTCGTTGCTGTCTTCCTGCGTGTGTACTGCAGTCAGCGAATGAAGCAGCTCCGCGCAAAACAGAAGCTCCTGAAGAAAGAACCACCGAAGACTTAGAGAGCCTTACTTGAATTTATTAATGAGTTTTGCATCAAATCTTGAATCTGATTGTTTTTATTCATGTTTTTACTTTGCACTGGTGAAAGAGACATTGGCAGTTATTTTTTTATCGTTGAATTCTTTCATGTTTGGTTGCTATGGACTGTGAATACAATAAATTATATCTAAGTGTATATGTGCTTGTCAACTTCTCGATTGCCCTAGTAGAAAGCAAGCATTCGTTAATTGGGTCGCATTTCCATGTTTAACCTGTAGTGCGCAGTGGTGTAGTCAGGGTTTCGGCAATGGGGGGCTTACTTCTCCTCGCCTTGTGGGGGGGGGATGGCGGATGCATTTAGACCGGAGTTGGGGTGCTTGAACCAAATAACTTGGGGCGGCTGAAGCCCCCTCGCTACGCCTCTGCCAGTGCGAGGCGGTCAAACGCTATTGTGCTTCATAACGCTCCTGTGTTTACCGCAGTTTAAGGATTCTTATGATCTTGGTCCAGCTGTCATAAAAAAGAAATAGGTAACAGCTGCAGTTTTTTTTCCTTCTGAGAAATCTTCCATTGACATTATTTCCACAAAGGACGTTTCACCAGAGTTAAATCTTCCAGTCATCCCTAGACATCAGAGAAGGATTCAGCAACCGTGGTAGAGAAAGGCGAGAACCCAAGCAGCAATGGCTGCCCCCAATTCGTTGACCACTGCAGTGTATCCATTTGGCGATCCTCCCTTGAGCCCTAAAATCGTTTGTTGAAGTCTTTCCAGCTTCTCTTTCTTTTAGCCTTGATTCGTGTAATGTCGTCTGCTCTCAGTTCGACTGAAGACGAAACAGGTGTGAGTTTCCTAAGCAAAGCTTAGCCCGCGCGCTCTAAACCTTCCTTCTCGAAACATCAAATCTTGTCTCACTTCTTGCCCTATTTACTTTTACTCTGACTTTTTTAAAAATAGTTTTGGGTTTTTCCTTGGCCTAAGTGGTGCAAGTGATAAGAACACATGATAAACATGATCAATGGAGTCATAGTTCATTGGGAAAGTGTAGGCCTAAGTTATCTCTGGTCACTGTTAAGCACTCCTTGTGCGGTCATGTACATCCTTACCTCTCAACGGGCACCACGCCCTTCATGAGAGAAAGAAACTAAAGTAATAAACTCAGTTGTTATTAGCATTTTGGTTGGTGATTTAATGTAAACCTTATGTATAAGTTAAACTATGCTAATTGAAGCTCCTTATGTGTGGATGATCATTGCATTGTAGAAGGCATGTGATGACCCTTTCATTTGAGTGTGAAGGACAAACAGGAGGAATAGACAGGAGCTCAATGGGCTTGATAGGAGTAAAGATCAAGGAAAATTGGGTTTACCACATCATGAAGACTAACTGAAGGATGAGCAGGTGATTGCCTACATAGGATCTGAATTGAGGCCTGACATTGGTAATCTGCATGGACTTTAGTATTATGGAAACTTTTTTCCTGCCATCATTATGGGAAATACAGACACGGAACAAGTCTCTGGTGGAATTTCCATAGAGATGTGCTACAGAAAAATTGTAGAAAGGCCAAATGCTACATTGTCAGCAAAGCTCTAATGTTAGCAGCATTGATGGACTATATGATCTTCAGATATGAGTGCTCTTTGCTCTTAAAAACATTTTCCAGCCATTGGGAAACAGAAACTTTTATGAAAGCATGAAAACCTACATTGGCTTTTTACCAGTGAATTTTTAAAAGTAGATACGGTAGGTGCCACTTATTGTGATCACACTGGTGTATGAAGAACTTGATAACATTAACTGGCTGATAACAATACGCTGCCGATCGCCGAGGATCACCCTGCCCATCTTAGGATAAACAAAGTAAGGAATGAAACCTTATCTAATGTTGGGTGAAAAGAAGGGTGCATTAATGGAAACACTACAATAAAACAACTCACTACAATTTAGCAACAAAGCAAACTACATCATATTCTGCCTTATTCCTGGTGATTTCAAGGAAAACACTTTCAAATGCCTGCATGGTCATAATTGGCAATATATGGCCAGATGTAGTTTCAATATCCAGGGAGAGGAAGTGTATCACATACTGTAAGGTAATTTTCAGATTGCTAGAATCAGGTGTAACAGGTTAATTGAGGTTGGGAAACCTTACTTCTGATCAATGAGCTAATGGGCCTACTTGATTTTTTCTTCTCCTGTTGGGACCATCATTCTCTTGATTCTGACAAAGAAAAGATTACAAATTCAAAGTCCTGACTGTTATAACTGATAAGAATTGCCAAAATCACATTTGGAGGGTGGTTACATCCTGAATACATTACTCTAAAGAAACAGGCTATTCAGGCTATCCAATATAATGTAAGGATTGGTATGATTGAGAATAATTTTAATTGTGGAGATCTTCAGGCAAAGTGAAATGCTGCAGGCATGATGTGAGAGTCCTTTGTGCCAAGTGGTTGTAAGCTTCTAAGAAAATGAGAAATTCACCAGGAGGATTCTCTTGGCAATTCATCTTGATTTGCAAAACCTACATAGGTCTTCATCTTTAATAGTTATTTGCTCTGAGTAGGTATCACACATGTAGAAAGTGACTGATTTCACTTCTTTTTTTTTTTCCAACCTTACAGGTGAGGGCTGCATATCCTGGTTGACAGGAGAAAGACATGCCATCTTTTCTTATAGACCCACATCATCAAAGGCAGCCTGAGTTCAGGCTTGCCTCAGATGATAGGCTTTGTCTCTGGGCCTGATTTCAAGGCCCGTGTGAAGTTACAAATTCATGATCTCATTCATCATTCCCTTTCAACAATAATGGAAGACAGATCTGAAAAAGACAGTTGTACATTTCCCAACAATGTGCAAGAACAGAGTCTCAGTGAAGAATCTGATATGATACCCAAAGGTGAGTGTTGACCCAGATATTTCCCCCTGTGCTTGCCTTTCACAACTGGGATGCAAAACTTTGTACAGTGCTGTAGGTCTAATGTATTGGTACACTGCTTTAATTTTTGTTAAGGAAATCTACTTTTTTACTTCTAATCGTGCATACCATTAAAGATCATTAAGTTCTTTTATTTCTCATGTCAAATTGGTAAAGATTGTTTTGGAAAGTAAAGGAAAGGGCAAGGCATTCAAATGAACCCACTGCATTCATTTTGAATGGGAAAGTGAAGGAAATCACATCAATGTTGTTCATTATGAGGCACATCAGTGCCATACAGAAGTATTCATAATGCAAAATGGTCCTTTCCAGTCGAACCTCCCTTGTAATGATTATGGACTCTATATAAGTCATTCATGCTCAAAATAAAAAATCAAGGTTTTTTTTCTTCTCTTTTCACTGCAGGGCTTCAAGTCCTAAAGCTTTTATATTTTTGGTCATGCTCTTCACACCCTTGAAAGCAAGGAAATATGACTTCGGGACATAAAATGCCCAATAAAGATATAATGTCATTGTTGTCTGATTTTGTATTTTAAAACTTTGAAAAAGGTGCATTTTCTTTTCCTTTGTTGAGGCATTCAAAATCAGACTCTGGCATTCCTGAGAAGTGATTCTCATGAAGAAGTGATATCATATGTGCCTCTTGCACTGCACAGTGTATGCATGCAACAAAGAAGGAATTAGTATCTCCATGCATTTGATATTGGGTTTGACCTAAGGGTATCACCTTCATGGTATGAAGTTAATCTGGGACCATTAAAATGAATTTGTCAAAAAAGGAACAAAGCTCTCTTTACAGTGAAGAGAACCAAGTCTCACATGAATTAGATGTAACCAGGAACACCTTTATAAATGTTGGGCCTCAAAGACTCAAAAATTGTTTTCCTAAAGCAAGGGGAAATCTCTTATAATGAGCTAAATTCTCAAAGTACATGTGAGTTTTTAAATTTCACATTGCCAACCATCCTTGTGTGGGAGCATGATCACAATGAGAATGAGATGTTTCTTTCTTTAGAACTGTGCTGTTGTCATTATTCCTGGTAGAGTTCCTCAAGATTTCATGCACTTCCTTGCTGATTTTGGTGTCTGTGACTTTGTGAAATCTAATCTAATGTTGCTCAAAACTCAGTTCATCTATAATCACATGAACAGAAATTAAGATCTTAATTTGAATCACTTTTCAGACAGGGCTTTTGAATGTCTCGTTCAAATTTAGTTTGTAGACAGATTAAAATATTAAGTGCATCAATCGCAGACTATGTAAGCCAATTTCTTTATAGGTAATATTTATGCCCAGGAGTGTTGCTTTCTTGCTTTTTTAGGGTTATCCCCATATGATTTCTTTCTTTTGTGCTGATGCTTGTTGGTATTCAAGTTGCTTTTATCTGTGCACTACGTTTACCATACAGGGTGATTCAAAAGTCATTCGCTAATTTGCTTTCTTTATATTTCCTTAGATTTTAAATATTTTAGGGCGAAATTAACTCATTATTATCAAGTGGAGAGAAACTTTCTTTAAATACCAAGCTTCCAGTTTCTGGGTTTGGAATGGCAGAAGGCTATTCGGTTTTGTAGCGGTGCAAAATGGCTATTTTGATGGGCACATTTGGTTCAGCGACTCATGTACTGCGTGAATTCCGAAGGCATTTCGAAGTTCGCGACGCTGTTAATGCTAAAACCATACGAATCGCACACAATACATTTTTAAAAACTTGGGGACTTGAGAACCCAGGAGTGTTTCGTGAGCATGAGCGCGATACCCCAAAATTAAATGTTTGGTCTGCTCTTACTGCCAAAGGAAACATTGAGCCTTTTCCCGACATGACGGACAAACGACAATGTCAATGGTGTAACTTATCACGAAATGTTCCAGATGTTTGCTGTTACTCAATTAGAGCCCCCTTTGACCTCAATGAGATCGTCTTTCAACAGGATGGGACTCTGCGTTGTTGTGCACTCAACGTGCGACGACTCTTAAAACCGATGGATTGGGAGACGCGATTCAACTCCCTTGGTCACGTGACCTGACCCCTGTCGATTTTCTGTGGGGCTATGTAAAATCAAAAGTTAACGCTATAGGGCCATAAAATTTAGCAGATGTGGAACAACACATCAGGACTGTAATGCAGGGAAGTTCCCTAAGATGTTGCTCTTAGTTATGAATGAGATTATTCGGAGGTGGCTGAAGTGCATTGAATTTGGTTTTACGCATATGGAAGTGTTGTGAAAATTGTACTGTTACATTTCTCATATTGAAACAAAACTCCCATTTCGTTTGCGTGAGTTTCTTTCACTTTTGGAGAAATTAGTTCTTGAAACTAGGGAGGGACTTTTGAATCACCCTGGTATATCAATCAATTCGGGCTGGTCAAAAATCAGGTATATCCATCAACGTGGTCATTCATCTCTCGGTATCTCGCGTGAAAGGAAGAAATCTTGCTTTCAGACTTCACTGAGGTTGTCACGGACGAATGCCTCTGGTATGGGATGGAAGAATTAAAATTAGGAGAACGCTCATTTTGCGGCGGTGTGCATTCTGCAGCGCATGATTCGTCGTCGACGTTTGATGAATTTCTTCTCTCGTTGAAAATTCCCCCAACACTTTGCACCAGATGGTACGCTGAAGCAGACACCACCAGTGCCGCACTACCCTTGCAGCGCTTGCTTCGTTGCTTCTGTGGCACCTTTCGGTGGAAGGTGATTTGGCAAATTTGCAGACTGCAAAGAAAGCCGCCTATTGACGATAATTAAATTTTGCATACTACTCCGGAATGAACACGGCTTCCTTACGGCACGATTTCATCCATTCATGCGCAAAAATGAGATAGAAAATGACAAAGATAGTGGCTTGGCTTTTTTTTATTGTTGACAAAATATGACCTTGAAGTGCCGATGATGATGAATTGGGCGTGTGAACGATGTGACAAATCCCGTCAAAGCGCGTGCTTATTAATGACGAAACCGTGATGATGCAAATGGACCCCCTTCCTTCTCTGCACACATTCATCCGTTCTGGATGAAAGAGAGAAAACGAGGGGGGGGGGGGACTGAATGAGAGAAAGATGCATCGTCATCATCATCATCGTGATGAGAGATGTGCGGATGGGGTGGGGGGGAGGAAACCAGTTGTACGTGGAAACGTGGAAACGTGACAGAAAGGAGGGAAGAAGGAACCTGGATAAATACCCGTTTCCTGTCACCTGCCTCCGTTTGGGTCACGAACTGACGACAACGACTCATCTTAGTAAAGGGTTGGGAAAAAAAGAGAGAAGTTCCTGTTCGGGAAATGGATGGTATGCATGCGGTGCATGACGAGAGCGAGGGCGAGGCTGGGTAATAACCCAAAGGACGAGAGCGTGCCTTCCCGTTCTAAAAGGATCCCTCCACTCGAGCCATAGAGTCCGAAGGCTTCAATCCCCGTGTATATCCGTCCTCGACCGTCATTTTTCACTCCGGCATGGTTTACGTACAGGTGTTTATCCCCTCCGTTTCCTCTTTTGGGTGGAGTCCTAGCGCAGACCTCCCATCAGATCGTCCAGGTTTTTCCGTTCCTCCTGCATGCCGTCATTTTGCTGCTGCCAGATCATCTCGTAAGTGCGTGCCTTTTCTAATTATGGGCCTTTCACGACAGTATTCCTCTAATGGAGCAGTCCATCCCTGGCGTCTTTTAAATTCTGTCGTAACTTCCCGGTCGCGTTTCCTCTCTCTCTGAAATCTGAACCTTTCCAGTCCTCGTCCCTGTCGGACTCTTCATCTGCCTTTAAAAGTATTTTATTATTCTTGAAAATGGTGTTTTCGTCTCTTAGGATCGTTCTGAGGACGCAAATGCAGAAATACGCTTTGTCTTGTACTTAGGGCTCGTCCACACCAGAGACTTTGCTTGCGTTTACGATGAAAGAATATTGCAAGAAAATATTTTCGAAGGAGAGCTTTGAAAGATTTATTCCGGAGAATATTACCTATCTCGCAAGTAAATCTTTCTAGAACATCCTCACCGAGAAAGTTTTATTTGCCGTTCGACTTGCTAAGAAAAAATTGTTGATAAAACTTTCTTACCCGTGAACGAGGCCTTTGCCTTTTGACCTCCTTCAAAAAAATTAGCGGAAACGACGAATATTAGAGGCGTCAGAAGACCTAATTAAGCTGAACGGGAAAAAAGCAGGAAACTACGAATACAATCATATCAAGGATCATTATCATCTCATCGGGAATGCCATCGTGAATATTCCGGCACATGCTTCCATCCGGAACCTCCATTGTTTGGAGAATTTGAAAATTAGATATAAAAATATAAAAAGCTTGCGTAGGATCCTGGCAGTTCCTGGCAAAAACAATGGCTTTGCGGGGGTGAACAACCGCGGCATATCGAAAAGCTTTATGTCATCCGAAGTTATGAATAAAAGGGGAAAGGGGACACTTGCTCATTCCCAAGTTGAGGAAAAGCCACTGTCGGTACCATTAAGAAATGTGCCCATGTATTTATTCTCGCTTGCGCGCTCTCTCTCGTTTGCAAAATCGAAAGATCCCTCGCGAATTAGAAGAAAAGTATACGCCAAAGAGACAATAGAAGTGAAAGAAAAGTATTAATTAAAAAATGCAAAATGCTGTCGGATTAGAGCTATTCCATGAAATGAATTTAAAGGTTTTGCACATTTTTCTCAGTATGCCAAATGCTTTACCTTTTAGATTTCGTATTGTCTGTGGAATTTCATTAGAGTCGCGCCAGACCCCAAGAGAAAAGTAATTGGCCCGCTTGACTGGTAGAGTCACAAGCTTTATTAAATGGGGAACTGTTAGGAACGCTCCGATGATTTTAGATATGCTTCGCATATCTAAGAGAGTTCCTACCTGAGAAGCATATCTCAGAGCGATAAGGGACGAACTGGATTGCTTCCTTTTGACGCTGCTCTTCTTTCCGCCGCGGCTCGAAAAGCTGCAAAGATTTCCATGGTAAGCGCCCACGACTGTCGCTGATACCATGACCTCAATATTTGCTCTTCGTGTAGATGCTTGTGCACGATAGAACTCAAGGATGAAACTTCTAATCCACGAAGTATATTCCGAAGCGTCTTTCTCCCACCTCTGGAGAAACCGAATTTCGTTCTTCCCATAAGAGGCTTTCGCGAATTCCAATCCCCGAAATAACCGCTCTCTGGAAGTGATGAGTTCTTTGTTTACGTCAAGGGGCTATTCCTTTCAGTGCTGCCTCAATATTTTGGATCTCATGTTTGTAATGCTCGCCCGTGGAATCCCTCTGTCACCTTAGAACTCGTCTTTGTGATGATGGAAGTATGATGGCTTTCATTTTCGGCTAGTCATGGAAACAATCAATTCATAACATTGAGTATGTGGTTTTACAGCTTGTCACACTAGTTGCCACTTCCTCCACTACACAAATGGAAACCGTTAGGTTAAACTGAAACATCACATTTCATTCAGCTCCCAATACAATTCCCCCTTTCAGTTTTGAAGATTTGGTATTCCCTCCATGCGCTTCGCGAATTGCCTGGAGTCTTTCATTGAATAATGGTAGCAATAAAGGAAGCTTCAAGATCGTGCTCAATATTCTGGATGACTTCAAGTGGAAGTCAATTTCAGTTCGCTTCACGATGTGCTTTCAGCTTTTAGGAAGGATCCATGTTCGGCAACATTCGGAATGAAGAAATACTAGGCCATTCAGCATTCCCAGAAAGGTATACATGGTTTTTTCATAAGACAGCACGAGTGACCAAGGTCTTGATGCAGGAATGCGACGTTGTCCCCGCTCGCAACGTGAGTCTGATCGGGCTGGAGGGAAATTCCTTTCCTAATCCGAAAATGCTGGGAAAACAATCACCATCCCTTGATGACCACGAGGTTCCATATTTCACGTGAGATGAATGGCAGTGAACACGACGAAACCGCAAATGCAATATGGTGATTTTTTCATCTCATGCATGGGCTCCTTCTCATCAACGTCATCCGTGCTTGGAGCCCATTCGTTTTCATAATTTGGCCGTTGCATCGCAAGAACTCATCTGCGCAGGCGAGCTGCAGGAAATCATCCTCATAGCTGAAAATTATTCAGGGACCGTATATTCTCGATGGCCATCTGCTCGGTTTTTCTCGGTCTTCCTGAGTTTGGAAATCGCATGCCTGAGCCTGATTCACGCACGAATGCGGTACCGAAGGGCGCTTTCCTTTCGTCGATTTCACGATTCTTAGATTCTGTCACAACTTCCGAAGGACGACACGAGTGGAGCTCGCCAATGAAAATCGGTATCCTCATCCTCAAAGCTTTTGTTTCCATTTCGATTCATTCAAGCTTTCACATGTTCAGCTTCTCCAAGCCCACTTTTGTGTTTTGAGAATCTCCCCCTTGTCTCTATTAATGTGCCATGCAGCGGTGTTTTACCCGAAGGAGTTAACGTTCTTAGATCTTGGATCACCTGCAACCAAAAGTAATGCGGTATGATTACATGGGCGTGCAGTGACGCTAGTAATACAACTTTGAGCCCTTGGGAGGATGGGAAGTGACACCCCGTGCAAACTAGACACGCTTTGTGTTCCCCCTGTTCGAGAGGAATTGTTTTTGCTCTCGTTCGGAGTTTCGGGACAGCGATGTTGTTCCGTCGGAATGATAAGCACCTTATTTTTCTGTGCAAGATCCTTGCAATTATTCTGGTTGCTATGCATTTTCAGGTTCTCTCCTTCCTGTTCAGCACGATCTTTTCATATTCGAAATCTGTCGAGTCGACCTTTAGTAATACCCGGAAATATACATCTGTCATTAGGGCATCTTGGAGTCGGCTTTGTCCTTTGCACTAGTTGAATCTCAATGAATCCCTCCTCGTCATCGTGGGATGGGAGAGAGGGCAATGAAAAGTGCTGATGAAACTGCTTAGCAGGCCTTTTTGTCGGACGACATTCTCGAAAATGCATTTTGCCTTAACGAATTACTGCGTCATGTATATTCAGGATGTTGGGGCATTGGATCCAAACCCGATAGGGATCCAATGGATCCCTATCGGATTTGATACGTCATTTAATAAAGTAACGACCAGTCGATTTGAAGCAATCCAATTCTGAGCAACTCTACTAAGTTCCATTTAAAATGTTGTTTGCACAAAAAAATGGTATTTAATGGGATACGACATCAAAAGCCTTCACAAAAATTTAAAAAATCCGACACATGTCCCATTAGTATCGATAAAATAATACAGCTATCGCAAAATGCAGTAACACTTCTTTAGTATAGTTTTTTTTAAGGAACTGGTAGGCAAAAGATAAGGTAATAAGAATGGAGATTTATGTATCACCGACGATGGAATGATTCCATTTCTCCTCCTTGATTGCTCGTTATCGCATGCCACGATTGCAGCAGATTTTATATAATTGGGAAGGCTGTTCGTCCAGTTTTCCTAGAATATGTACTTTGTCATCATCGTGGAATTGGATAAACAAGGAACAAGGAATAAATCGACTAGGCACATTGTGGGGGAAGGGTTTCTTGACGTGGCAAGTTATTGACACCGTTCAGTATTCTGAAGGAATGATTCACAAAACTTCACTTGCCGTGCCGGGTTCGAAAAAGAAGAGAGGAATAGAAAAAAAAAGGATCGGAGCGTGGAACTAGATTTTGGAAGAGCGAATCATGAAACTCTGCACGTGAGGAAAACCTCGAAAAAAGCTCAAAAATGATATCCCACGAATTCTCGCGCATCAGTCATTGTTATTGTTGTCAAGGTGGCCAATTGACAAGCGGAAATACCTCCCAAGCGTCTTATTTATGAGGTGCCACGTAGCTTTTCCATTATTATTACGGGTACATCAATCATTCTCAGCAGCTCGAAAAAATGCCTTTGCTTTCAGGGTAATTGACGTTCGCGTTATCAGTGTCAGAGGTCAGGGGTCGCAGAAGAGGAAGGACAAGGAGAGGGAAGGGGTAGCCTAACAATTTTTTTTTGGAGGTCAGACACTGGCAAGCAAGAGGAGGCCGCCTCTTAGTATTGCGATTCCAGATGTTTGATGAAAGTCACTTCACGATGTTGTGTGTGCCATGACGTGTATATTGGTCATAGGCTAGGGACTTAGTAAGAATGACATGCATGTTGCATCTAGCGGGTGCACCAGTCAATGAACACAGCATTCAAGTTTGGCCTAGTAGGAGAACACGTAGAAGTCAACAGCAGGGCCGTTTCTAGGCATATTGGCGCTCAGGGCAAGGAGTTCCGATGGCGCCCCCCCCCCCCCCCCCCCCCCCCCCCCCCCCCCCCCCCCCCCCCCCCCCCCCCCCCCCCCCCCCCCCCCCCCCC
>CAJPEV010000472.1:23549-118815 GCA_905338385.1 Darwinula stevensoni
CCCCCCCCCCCCCCCCCTCCGCAAACGCCCCCCCCCTCCGCTGGCGCCCCCTCCGCCGGCGTCCCCCTCCGCCGGCGTCCCCCTCCGCTGGCGCCCCCCTTCACTGGCGCCCCGGGCGATCGCCCGCCTCGCCCGCCCCTAGAAACGGCCCTGGTCAACAGCAGGAAGGATTGTGAAAATCTTCAAATTATTAATAAATGTGAAATTCTATGGACATCAGAAGAAAGTAGTGAGAAGCCAGATTCATGATCTGAAGCGCAAGAGTCATCAAGGCCTGTAAAGATAGTGAGACAAGGGAAGCAGAGGTACTCAGGAAAGCTTAATAGCAGGATGTAACCTGGCATTTAGTGTGAACACTGGCACCGCCTAGAGCCGGTGAACGAACAAATCTGTCACCTTGCGCATAGTCATTAGAAGTAGTTGGTTTCATATATCTGTCACAGATGACACTACCGTATCCATCGCATCCCGCATACGGCTCCGATAGCCGCTATCGAGCCACTTCGGATTCATCTATTCCTGTCACGATATCAAAATTCGTGAAGGAACCTGTCATCGTTGGAGAAATGCTGATGAGTTGCAATTATGTCAAATTTCATTCCCAGAACTGATTAAAAATCGAATGAATGCCTTCCCGTATTTCCGCACTCGTTTCATCTTATGCCGCCTCACGCCGGTGCATCTGCCACAGCAGATGGGATTATACCCATGCTGCAGATTCTGTAATGCAACAACAAGCACTGCAGAGCCACCCTTGTTTACTTTCCCTCCCGCATTTCATTTCCATATCCTCACCGACGGGAGGTCGCAGTCCTTTGTCGATGACCCCATAACTCCCGTTTGTGCCTCTTCCTTCCCATGACCCTCACTAGTTGACACAACCATGTAAGGGAAAGGGACGTACGATTAGAGGAAGGGGCCTGAATTACGGTGTGAGGGAGTAATTTCCTCTGATATAACTGTGGTTAAATTCGTATTATTGCCAGGAAGAGTGTCATCCCTGGCCGAGTTCTCACGTGGGGAAGTCTCACGACCAGCCTCGAAGGGGAATGAGGAGACTTCCTTTATTCGCCCATTTCCGAGCTAGAGTGCATTTCCATGCAGGAGGCCTATCGGTGTTCGGTTCTGGCGCGTCACAGTGGTGCGAAGGCGTCGAGTATAATACATATGTGACAAGCCTTTTCTGTAGGCGTACGTGTGGTCGCGACACGCGGTCTCAAGGCATGGAATGTCCAGCCGAGCACATCTGTGGCATCTGGCGTATTCCCTGGACCGCATCTCCTTCTATGAATATCTTATAGATGAGCAGTCGCCGAGGTTGAGAGTCGACTTGAGACCTTGCGAATGATGATGATAGAAACCCGATCTTTAATGCAAGGGCATGACGTCACGCTTCGCTCGTGACTTCTTCCTGTAAACATCCATCAAGCAGCCGTTCATCGCCTCCCTCTTCCTCTCGAGCGCTCTCGTTCGATCATTGTGGATGGACCCATGAATAATCTCAGTATAAGCCCTGTCAGGAGGAAAAGAAAAGAAGTGGATGTCAAAAGGAATGCAGGTGTTGTCGCAGTCAGCACGTGTCCCCCTTCACACGAGAGGGTGGCCTTGCGTCGTCGTAAACACGAGGAAGGCAGACTCTCTTCATAAAAGAAAGTTTCAAAAGGAAGTTTAAAAATTTTTCGTGGGTTGTTTTTTTTTTTTAAGGATGGTTGCGTAAGTTCTCCGGACTGGTCTCAAGGTGCCGGGTAAAGGGGTCAGTCATCTTTTACTTCACTGTATAATGAGAGGATATGGCGGGTGGGCTATGTATGCCTCTGCTCACAGTCGTATTTCTTCCAGGCGTTATCTCACAAGGACGGCCACTAGCTGTAGGGAGCGTCGATGACGTCTTCGGGATCTCTTCTCTCTCTCTTGCATTATGACGCGGTATCATTTTTTTATGTGGAGGTATTGTTATGTCACAATGGTATTGCAAATCAGTCCACTTTGCTTTGAGTGTCGATCGAATGGGACAAATTATCCAACAGTGAGGCTGTCAGTCTGCGAATGAATGATGAGATCCCAGCGACTAAACTCGTTCTTTTTCCGGGCGAGAGGTGCTAAAAAAAGAAAACCGTTAGGGATCAATTACGCCTGACGGGTCGTCGGCGTGAAATTCCCTCTCTACCTTCTCTCCTCTCTGTGCAAATATTGAGAGAACCCGACGGTTTAGGAGAAGGGGGGGTTCCCCTTTATCAGAACGAGGCAGGCGTGTTGAGCTGCCCCCCCTCCCGATAGGACGTGTACAGTGGGGCGTGTGAGAGGAGAATGCACGTGAATGTGAGTGAAGGAGGATGAGAGGCGGAGAGAGGAGGGTGGAGAGCGCAAAATACAGACACTCCGGCTCAGTGTAATCGTAGTGGAGGGAATCGGTTGGTGTGGGGAAGATGTCGGCTTCGTCCGCGGCTTCCGCGTACGATTTTGATCTCATGCTCATCCGTGCCTGGGATCGCTCTCATCCGCGGACCATATCTGCGGCTCGTCCGTTCTCTGGATCGGATACCGAACATGCGACGTGGAATTACGGTTTCTCCCACTGTGCGCCACCTCCACCCCCATCCGTGCGTTCGAGGTGTGTGAAGCCGCCAAGAGCCCCGCCGTCCACGTGGGGACGGCGGCGGACGTCCTCGTTCACGCTCAGCCGTTCCCACGACAACGTTGCCTTCCTGGGACTCAGCAACTCGAAAACATCGTTGAACCGCTCTAATTCCCTCAATCGGTCCGGTTCCCTCAATTCCCTTCACAGGAAGGTCATGGCCGTAGCCAAACGTGAGTTACATGTTCCAGACGACAAGCGTTAAGTACCCGTTTTTCCCGCTGTGCTTTTGTTTGGTGGAGTGGATATCTGCATTGCGATAGACAAGAGTGCCACGTGTGGACTTAGCACCTCAATTCACGGCGTGATACGAGGTCGAGATAAAGTCAGGCGCCTTTCGCAGACTCTCCACGCGGGAAAAAGTGTCAGGGCCTGTCAATTGAAACGTCACGTCTCAAGAGAACCGGATAGAGAAAGAGACGAGCAAAGAAGCAAGAGCGAGAGAGAGAGAAAGAAAAACGGAGGGTGGTTTCTTTCACAACATGGTTGCTCGCAGTTCGTACCAGGCAGACACCCATGCCAAAACCTTTTTCTTTCTTCTGTTGGCGGTTTCTGTCATAATGCAGAACCGCATGGTTCTTTTGTTCCCTTTGCCTTAATCACCGTATTAATTGCCTCGGCAGTTCCCACAGGAAGAAACAAGGGTCCTGTGCCACCATACGTTGACCGTATTTGGCGGTTCAAGGTCGTATGCAAGACTACGTATAGGCATAGAAGGATGACGAGATGAACAATATCTCTAGATGCTCATGAGACAAGTAGACACGCATGCCAACCTCCATATCCTTTTTTTCCGGGTTGTAGTCCGAGATTTCTTGCTTGGATCCCGGTCTCTTACCCAAGGCCGATGCATAATTAAAAGTGCTTCGTGGGCTAGGAAAAAAAGTGCGTGGGAGCAATGCTAGTGAAGCCCAAAGCCCGTCACGCCCTTCTCCATCTCGTCGTTTTTTTCCCCTTTTTTCTTTTCGCCTTTCGATTCACGCCCAGAGAAGGAAAATAGGCCAAGAACGGAAAATATCGGGGAAATTTAAATCTCAATGCTTGGCAGATTGCGTCACGAGAGCTATGGTTTATTTTGTTTCTCCCTGATGCACATATGATGTACAAGTATACCCGTTCAGGAAAGGCGGGGATAAGGGAAAGTGAAGTGAAGGTTGATGGACTGCGGCCTTTTGGTTCGCAGAGTCCATAGTCCATAGAAACTCCTGGCTCCGAGACACGTAAACACTCGACAGAGAGGATTTAGGGCCTCTCTCCCTATCTCGCCTGGAATGAGTCATGCAAATCCTGAGTCGGTGTATACAATTCAAAATGCCAGGGAAGGGAGCGAGAGCGAAGAAGTGGCTCAAACAGCAGCAAAACAGGGTATCACGCTGCATCTCTTCCATTATGTACGACATGAAAAAGAGAAGCCAACGACCCGAGGCTTATCGTCATGGGGCGTTGAGTAGGTAGAAGAAGGGAAAGGTAAGCCTAATTAGAAATTCGGATGAAAGCGGGCTTTATTACCTGCTATCAACGTTCTGTATGTCGTAATGGAATGCGAGGCGGATTCCATCCCGCCCATCTGTTTTACATTCTGGAAGGGGATCAGTTTTTGGAGTGTTTTGTTTGGTCAAGGACGACTGTTTTTGCACCCGTCCAGGTGTGGCTTTTGGAACTCTCTTGAGTCTTGACCTTTGATTAAATGATGGTCTCTTTTTTTCCGCGTGGGCGAGAGATAAAACGAGGGGGAATCGCTGGTCCGTAATCACAATGGATGGAATCGAGTCCTTGCGAAATGCCGTGTCAGGGAAGCCTCGGGGGCCACGACGTGTGCAACAGGTGTGATGAGGCCCTGGGCTAGGCCAGGCCGGCTTTGATTTTCAATCTATTAGGATGATGAGACCACAGGAATAGGGAAAAAGTGTGATTGCGACGGAGTAGGTCGTGGACTTCATGATCATTGCGAAGGGAATCTCTTGCGTTGTCTGCTGACTCAAACTGTATCTGACGTCATTCTCGTTGTCTGCTGGGTTTCTGTTATCGCTACTCCATTTGTCTCCAAAAGAATCGCTCTCCGGACGCGTCTATATGAAAAGCCAATACTGTGGTTGATTCCTTGCAAACATGTGAAGTGCGAAGGTCATACCATGAGTAAGGGGAGATTCATGGTAGATTGGCGAAAAAATGCGAAATATCAGCATGAGATGAACGTTGAAGTTCACAGAATGGAAACGGACTTTGTCTTTGCAGGGCTGGGTGAAGCCGTCCAGTGGTCGAGTTCATCCAAGTCCACTTTGGCATCTCCCAACAGCACCTTCAGATATTCTCACCCGGCGTTCACATTCCCTAGGATGCAGGTTAGCAATTTATTCTTTGATTATGGGGTCACCTTTAAGGGGAGATGACCTTGAGTAATGATTTCCCTTCAATGACCCTTCCAGCAATTATCTTCCTTTGCCCTTCCTTCATGTTCTCATTGTTCTGTCAGATGGTGTGGGAGCCAAATAAATGGCCCATTTGGTCTTGTTGTCAAACTAATTGGGTTGAGGTGTGCCGTCTCTTATCTGTTCTCATGCCAGTCTATTTATGCATAGAAATTTCCACACTTCATTGTGCTGTCAGTCTTCACGTAGAGGAGTCCCCTTTTTGTGTCATAAGGCCTTTCTCCATTATAACGTATGCCATGGAATGAGATTTCTCTGGCTTCCTCCTCGAATAGATTCGACCCATGCGAAAATATAGATATGCCTTCTCATGCTGTGAATTAGTCGTAACTAGCATGTGAAACTGATTTAATCTTTCATCGGCGTTAGAATCGAAAACGTATCCTCCATGTTCGTGTGTTTATCGTGCATGTAGAGTGAAACAGAGTATGGTAAATTTAAACCTTTTTTTGAAAAAAAACTAAAACTTTCAGCCGTTGCATTTGGCCCTCTCCTTTTGAGTACTTTGTGCCATGTGCCATGCCTAAGCGCAGTTGAAGGAGTTCTCAACGATGTACTTGTTAAAGAAAAGCTGTTAAAAAAAAAACCGTTAAGTCCAAAAATCGAAGATAAACAACTATGTGAAAGAACGTGAGAAAAACGTGATGTCGGAGGTTTATTTTTAAAATTCGGGAATGATGAAAAGGAAAGTTGGAACACCTCCAGTGGAGTTCTGTGTATATGGTTGAATTCATTCAACGCAGACCACCTCAAAATATCTGTAATTTGGTGACACAATTTTTTAAATATTAAATTATAAGTGAATGTAGGCTACTCTCTTCATTCTTTTGTTCCTTTGAAATCTTCCTTGTGAGACTGACAGCTCTAATGGAAGTGCTCTACTCCCCAAGTTCCTGTGTCACCTTCTATTCTGCGGTTGCTATTGTGACAGAGCCCAGACCAAGAGAGTGGGATAAGTAGTGGAGGCAGCAGCAGTGGGGGGAGTGGACCCACCCCATCTTCGGTTCTCCTTCCGGTCCGCATGAACAGTCAGGAATCAAGACGCAGCTTCAGCAGCCTGGATTCAAGCACTGTGGGCACCCATCGCCTTTCGGGGCAGTCTTTCTCATCCTCGTCGTCCTCATCCTCATCCTCGCTGGCCGTTGTTTCAGACGACCGACCGAGCTTACGGCTCTCCCATGTCAACATCCACTTCCTCATCTCTCAGGGTGTCCCTGTCAGTGTCACAAATGTTTGGACAGCATTGGAGTGGAGTTCATTTTTCGTAACGCTTAGTTCATCTCTTCTAAGGATTCGGAAGTGCTGAATGTTTGGCTGTCGGACTTGGGTCTTCAGGAATACTACCCTCATTTCATCAAGGCTGGCTATGACATGCCCACCATATCACGAATGACTCCAGAGGTAAGCCGAAAATAGCTGCTTTTACTCAACCTAATCATGCGATTGTATTATAAAGAGTACATACTTATTTTTTTTCTCCCATCGTAGGACTTGACAGCTATTGGAATCACGAAGCCAGCCCATCGGAAGAGACTGAAGGCAGAGATTGCCAAACTGAACATATCTGATGGCCTACCTGATCATATCCCTGTAAGTAAACATGAAATTTTTTTTTCTTCAATTTTTCCAAAATTTTTTCTTTTTGTTAAACTGGACAGACTTTGATTTGCAAGTTGATGCTACTAAAACTAATTATTTTTTCCCACAGTTGAATGAGTTTTCTTCTTGGAGGACTTAAGAAAATTAGTTTGGGCATAAGGGAATTTTTTCACTTCTTGCAGCATTAATTTGAGTCACAAACTTTTGCAAGTCATCTTAACTTATGGTAGTGACATATATGAATGTAGATCAATGCAGCAATGAAGGTCTTGTTCCATGTACAGGTGTCTGTGCAAGTATCTTAAGAAACCATTGTCTTTCCATCAACGGTCCCAGTAGGGATCATTTCTTAGCAGAGGAGTAAATATTACTAGGCCAGAGAAACAGTTTACCTGTGCTATATGTAGGAAGGAGTGTTTATTTATGTGGAAAGAACCCCAGAGATAGAGATCATTGTGAGACCACCCTCGCATTTCTTTTATGCGTGAAGAGTGGCCTCTTGCCAAATTGCACTGCCTTGTCTTGCCAATGCTGCTAAATTTGGCTAGTTGCCTACTTTGGGCTACTTTATTCATGCATTTTTCCTTCTGCTCCTTCCCAAAATCCCTGGTTTCTCTTGGAACAGGGAACACTTGATGAGTGATGATGGATGCTGCTTGTAACATGTTGGAGTAATTTTAGCTTTGTCAGAGGGGAGGGAGTCTCATTTTTCTTAGCCCTTGTGTAATGAGGGCACCTGGACATTCTCTCATTAGCTTGTGAACATCAGGATTTGGTAGCATGGAACACCATTTCTTGTATACAGTATTTTCCTTTATTGTTGATGGGGGTTATCTAATCTGAAGTAGTCTTGATTCATGTAGGCCAAGTTAATTGTGTCCATGTTTTTGGCGAAGCAGGAAAGCCTGAATGCCTGGCTCCATGAACTGGGCCTGAGCGAATACCTACCAACACTATTGGCGCAAGGCTTTGCCACTGTGGACCAAGTCCTGGAACTCCAATGGGAGGATCTAGAGGAGATAGGGATCTCAAGGCTTGGTCATCAGAAGAAGGTAATGCTGGCCATCAAGCGAATGAAGGAGATCTTGTCTGGGAAGAGGCGTCCCAGCCACTCTGACAACCACTCCCCACGAAGATCCTCTTTTTCCCAGGTGAGACACAGGGAAGGGGGGAATGGAACCATCAATCAAAAAGAAATGGGACAAGGGAATGTCATGCAAGGAGGGAGGGAGGGCAGGAGCTATGTGTATGGCAGGGATGTTTATATTTATGTGCGAGCAGAATTTATCTGGAGAAGAGCAGAGAAGCCATTCACATATGAGTTCATGTGTGAGCACAAGAATCACTCATTTATGTGTGACAGAGTATAAATGGCTCCCATGCATCCATGAAGAGAGATGAATCCATTGATATGTTCTTGTTTAGATTTTGATGACATATTTTCAATTTTATTTACTCAGATTTATGCTTGATACAGCAGGAAATGGTTGCTTCTAAGAATTTTACAGCTTGTTGCTCAACTGTCAATACTACATTTTATGCAGCACCTTCTACTGTGTTTGAAACTATTTACTCTTCCCCCACATATTTAAGTAATTTCCTTAACAAATGGTTCTCATTGTTAATATAGTGGCATTTTTATTCCACAGGAAATGATAGCCATCACACCTCATAAGATGCATGTGAGCCCAATCCTTCATAGCATTCCACCTGACACAGGAGGAGGGGTGAGCATTGGAGGCTCTGCAGCCCCCTATGTCACCTATCATAAACAGGCTTCTGGAGGAAGCTCAGACAGGCTCTACATGAATTTTCCTCCCCAGATGAAAACATTCCATTTTCCTGATTCCCCACCTGGTCATCCTCTTCGCCCCACCAGGCAAATTTCTTCCCCTCCATTTTTCCCTCAAGTGAGTAATTTTTTGTTGCTGACTTGCAGATTTGCATGTGATGATCTAAATTGAACTTGATTCTCATCTTCTACTTTGTTATGATGTTAGTGTTAAAAGCATTTTTTTCTGGAGCAATGAAGCTACATTTATGCATCAAGTAAAACCATGTTAATCCTGCAATGGTCAACACTGTACTCAAGCTTTTATATTTGGTTCTACAGTGACAAATATTTGAGTTAAGCCCTTGAACATTAAATCTTTAGCCATGTTAATTTATGCAGTTTCAAGGGTTAGTCAAGAAAGTCACAAATTTTATACAGGGATATTTTGTTGTATGAGTAGTGACAATGAGTAGCAACAAGTTCTTCTATTAGTGGGACATTTCAACCCTGCATCTCCATTTCATTCTTCTATTGAATGGTATCTGTTATCCTCCAATGAACCTTTGTGATCAAGTAAACTTTCTCTGTGTTTGTCAGGTCCCTGCAATCTACCGGAGGAGTTTTGAAGACAGCGATCTGTTGTCCAGTACTCGACAAGTGCAGCAGGCTCAACAGGTTGTCTCATGTGGAGGTGGGACGCTTCCTCGCCCAGCTGGAATCAATGGAAAGCAACGTCCTGTGGCAAAGATTACAGCTAAGGTCAGAGATGACCTCTTGCCTCCTCCACCTCCACCCCCACCCCCTCCATCGTGCCATTCCCCACCTATCCCTGAGGATAAGGGATTTCCTCCCTTGCCTCCTGCTCATCTTCTTAGTCCACCTTCGACTGATGGAAGCAAGTCTTCCTTCCGGCCAAGGCGACAGGACTCGAGCTGTAGTGTCAAGGTTTGTGAGTCATTATTCATGAATGTGATGCAAAGTCATTCATCACTCACTTCAGTCATGTGTACTAGGGATGGCCCAAAATAGATACCAAATATTGGGTGAAAATTAGTTGCCCACATCTCTGATCTACCAATGCAGCTTATACTTTTAGTTTCATTATGGGAAGTCACAAGTCTATCTCCAGGTCAGCATTCAGGAGGGGAATACAATAGCCTCTGTCTCAACTTTCAGCTATCCAGAGAAACTAAGAGAAAATAATCAGAATCAGTGGCTGAAATGCAATGATCTTTGAAGCTCCTCTCAAGCTCCTATTAAGTGAATAACTGGTTCAAACTTGGTGTACCTTGTACAAGTGTGGTACACTTCTTCCTTTTAGTTCCCCTCCCCCATGAACACTTGGATATATTGTTATAAGCCGATATTGGAAGTTAGGTCAGTGTTGGTATTGGTCATACCTCAATTGGTGCAAACCTAGTGTCTCCTAATTTATTTAATATTTTACTTTTATTGATTGAAATGCAGTCTACATCAAGTACTGAGTCTGACTCCCTCCCATTTGCCAATGAGGATGCAGGGACCATCAAACAGAGGTCTAGACATCAGCAGCAACAACAACAACCAAGCCAACAAGACAGCCCTTCAGGTTTGCCACAGCTTCATCATATGTAAACATTTTTTCAAGGCAGTAGACTAAGGTCTGATGATGTGTTTCAGGTGGTGCTACTGCATTTTGGGGAAGTTCACCAAAGCAGAAGCCAAGATCGGCAGATGATGGGTCAGGGGATGTCCTCAACGACATTGGGAACATGCTGGCTGACCTCACTGATGAGCTAGATGCCATGCTCCAACAAGAGAATCAGAATACAGCCAGATATTGACACTAAAGCATAGTGGTACAAACAAAATTTTCCTGCTGTTTGCTCAGGCAGGCCTCTTGTTTGTTGGTCAGTGCAGTATGTGCTCAAAGACAGAATGGGGTTGCTTGGTGAGTAGGTACACCATGCTCTATCCTCCCTTTGAGGCTATGACATGTTCCTAGTCTCTTTTCCAGGCTAACATTCATGAGCTTTCTCATCATTTGGCAATAACTTGGTGGTTGGAAAGTTTTTTTTATATTAGGGACACCCCATCAGTATTCTGTGGTTAAGGGAAGTCTGTGTTTTTAGTTTCTGTGTGACCAGTAATGACTCATGCTGTTTTTTGATACCCTCTCAGGATCCTCCTGACGTAGGAGAGCAACTAAGTAAAATCAATTAAGAGGAGACATGGCAGAGTGAGGAAGTTCCTTGTTTTCTCTGTATTTGAGAACACAAGTTGCAGCTTTAAAATTGTTCACATCAGTATCATGATCCTAAACTTGTGGGGTTTCCCTCCTTAGTACAGATGTCTCTTTGATTCGAGTGCCATCAAGTGGCAGCTCTGACGTTGAAATAATTCGGGTTCTTGTGATAGTGAATTTCTGACAAAAACACTCTTATTTTTGAGAAGTATTGATTTTTGAAAGCAGGAAGCATAGAAGGAAATATTTGTTGCTGTCATTTAAGTTGGCAGTTGTTTGCTATGGAGTAGTATTGTATAAGTTTATTTTGTGGGTACATATTTTATGTACTCATTTGATGCAATGCTGGCACAGGAGCCATTATGAATGGTAAATGTGCCAATGGGCTTATTTGCTTTGAGAGTGAACAATTACAAGAGGTCTTTCGTTGCATGGCTTTAGTTCTCTTGCAATCGAGCAGCATTTTTGGAGTTTGATTTTTTTTCCTTTTCTGACTTACCCTTTTGTTCCGATTGGCTGATTGCATTCCAGGAGACAGCACATAATAGAGTATTATTGTCTAATTGTGTGCATTGGATGATGTGATAATTATTTTTAAAAACAAAGCTCTCCTGTACTGCTACTCCTCCTCTTCCTTCTCCTTCTCCTCAGCCATAGAATACCTCTATGGAATGGTGATGAGAAATGAACTTTGTTCAGGACAATGGTAAAGGGCATTTCATTTCATTCACAACAGGTCAACAATATCTTGAGGGCAGAGCAAGGAGAGAAATACAACAACAGAGAAAAGAAAAATGTGCAAATTATTATCTGGCAGTAATAAGTTGCAAAAGAGAAAGGATATGCCAACATGCATACATACACTATTCCTCTTAGGAATAGATACAAAGATGATTTTGCAATAATTGTCATAAAATCACACCAAGGAGGGAGGAGTAAGAAGAAAAAAGCACAAACTTAGAGACAGATAAATGATGCATGGTGGAAGATGCTTTCTTCTCTTTTTCACAGAACACAACAACGGTGCTTCTTCTTGCTCTTCGTCTTCTTTTCAGGTGATTTGCGATTTATCTGCTGAACTAGATTGTAGAAAATCTATATATAAAAAAAAGGAATGAATTACTGATGTGATGGCATTATGAGGATAGATGCTGAGAAAAGAGAGTTGTCAACCTCTGTGACATTGATCTTGGATTTAGCAGATGACTCGAGGAAAGCACAGTTCCAGGAACGAGCCAGGTTCATGCCCTGGTCCTTGCCCACCACCCTCTCGTCCTCGAGGTCTGACTTGTTCCCCACCAATATCATGGGTACATCCTCAGTGTCCTGCAGGAATCTTGATTCAGCATCACATTCCATAGAACAATAATATTTAAAATTTAGAGTAACAGCTACCTTGACACGTAGGATCTGCTCCCTCAGATCTTGGAGATCATTGAAGGTTGATTGTGCTGTTATGGAGTATACTAGTACAAATCCCTGTCCATTTTTCATGTACAGGTCCCTCATGGCAGTGAATTGTTCCTATGACAAAGAAGACACGAGAAGGGAAATGTTACATTCCTCCAATTTCTCAAGAATTTATAGAAGCACTGAAATCAGTTTTTAAGGAATCCACTGAACAAGCAACCAGTACAGCCATATTACTACTATTAAACTAATCAGAATAGAGCAGAGGATAATATACCAGGTGAGTGCTTCACTCCTGGATCAAGAAATGACAAACTCCCCTAAATGCATTATGGGAAGAGGGACTACTTGGAACACCAAGTTGGAAGAACTTTTGAGGTAAAATTGGGGAAGAGCTACCCATAAAAAAGTTATGTAATCCATACGAATTTCACGTTAAGCAAACTTGCAAATACTTAGGTTCTACCATTGAGCACATTGATAATGTGCATTAAAATGGTAATGGAAGCTGTTGCTATTGGATATGCAGGCAAGCAACCGAGCCTGTATTCTTTTTTTATTGGTCAATAATCTTCCTTATGGGTCATCCAATAAATCAATTTATTCTCTCATCTTAATTCATCAATCATCAGGCATTTATGAAAATATCAAACCCTGCATATGGTATATCAAGAAAACATTAACATTTGGTGTGGTAGGGTTCTAAAGGGTGTCCCAGAATTAGGAAACAAGCTTAAATGTTTATAATTCGGCTATGAAACAACCTACATACATGGTTTAGGGCTAGTTTTAATTTATATTCAATGACCTTTATTTGAGAATATCTCACAATTTTAACACCAACAGCCTCAGCCATTCAAACAACTTCCTTGCCATTCAGCTCCAAGCAGAGCTCAAGATAGCACCTCTCATAGCAACCAACTTTCACACAGCTTTCACAACTTTCGCTCTCAATCAAGGTTGCTCATGACCTGTCTGATTTTTTATTTGAATTTGGCAAGAGTCCTTGGTTTTGCAGTACAAATCCTTCCTCCACAAATCCCCACAATAGTAAGTTCATTGGTGTCAAATCACTCTATCATAGAGGCCACTCACAATGTCACTTTTTCCCAGCCAGCACTTAAATTCAATTTTAAAAATCAGATTGGATTCAATTGAAATATTCTTCAAGCCATTGCCTCACGGTGTGTTTGTACCACCACTCCAGATGCCGACCCAAACCATGACAACCGAGCTCAGTGGAGCCTCTGGTGTAGCACGAGGATTATAGTAGCTCCATATGGTGCAGTTGTGCCTGTTCACCTGCCATTCAGATGAAACAAGCTTTCATAACTCCACAAGATGTTGCCTTGTAGAGGGTTTGGATAGACTTAGTTGAGCTGCATCTCACAGAACTCCTTTTGCTGGTTATAATCATCTTCATTCACACCAATTATACCATCCATAAATAATAATAATAATAATAATAAGGCCTTCATTTCAAATCATGTAAATTGTGAGAAACAGTTGAACCATTGAGGGAAAGTTTAGCAACAGCGTGTTTGATGGTCTTTCTGGAGCTGCATGCTAAAGATAAGTGCTCTCTTCTGCACAGAACATATATTTTTCTACCTGAACATGACAGATCATGGATACTCAGTCTGGTCAAAGCAATGGTTCAGTAGGACAGTTTTCCTTGAAAAGAGGCTTCTTGTTGAAATCTTTTGGTGGCATTTTGTACAAGTGTAAAAGTGAGCAAACCAGACAGGTTCCTTACTACTTAAACAATACACAATCTTTTTGGAGCAAGTGGAGCATTATAGGTATTGAAGAGAATTATATGATGCATAACTTGAAGTTGATACCATTGCTCTATGTTGCATGGTTATAAAACTGTAGAAACATTTAAAATTTTCTTCTTAATTCTGGGACATCCTGTATTCCTGGTAAGTTGGACTTCCAGTTGGGCATATCTGAGGTGGTTACTATTGAATGTGGTGGAATTGTACAAAGAGTGGCTGAGTGCTGATTCTTCAAGATAGAATCTAAAATGGCTGGTATATTTGAGCTACAGCTCAAAATAGCTCAAGCCCAAGTACAATATGTGATTATTTTGCTTTCAGAGGAAATTCTGGGTATATGTACATAATTTCCATGTGAGTGCCATATATATGAATGTTATGGTCAAAGAGGGGCTTTCTTGAGAGATGATGTTGACATACAAATTTTTATGGTATGGAATAGCAGGGAAATGTCAAAATTCTGAGTTTTACAAAGAGGGGCTTGCATGATTCCCTACTCTGAAAAATTATAGGAGTTTGAATAGCTCTTTTTGTAGATGAAGTACCTTAAAAGACTTTGGCTATTACTGATTAATCCTCAAGCCAATATTCCAAATTCCAGAGAAGAAAGATGATGGCCAGGCTTTTGGGAAGCCTCTAATTCCATAAAATTCCAATTTTCTGAGGAATTTAAGGTTGATACTACGGCCAAAATATAGATAACTCAACAGAAGCCTTTTTTTATGCAAGACAATCATTTAGCCATGTTTTACTTGACTTGGAAAGATTCTACCTGTAAAGGAACAGTCAATTATGTGAGTAAATAGTGGAACTATGATAGGGGCTACTGCTTTGACAACAGGTAGGTAGTTCATCTAGACCAACTGATTTCTTGTTGCAAAGGACTCAGGCAAAACGGAATTGTAGCAAGCTAAATGTTTAAAACTTGGTATGTCATTGAAATTTGACAATATTCAATAAGACAAATCTGGCATACATCTATGACAGTCAAGCATTTGAAATCAGACTCACGGTGCCTGCAGTATCAAGGATTTCCAACATGCACTGCTGTCCGTCGACCTCGACTTGTTTCCTGTACGAGTCCTCAATCGTTGGATCATATTTTTCCACAAAAATGCCCTGGACAAACTGGACTGTCAGAGCTGACTTTCCCACACCTCCGCTCCCAAGAACAACGATCTTATATTCACGCATCTCGAGTCTCGGACTGAGAGCGCTAGGTCTTTTCCGTCCACCAAACTGGAAGAAATATCAAATATATTGAATTAAAAAACACCTTAGCCTGTCACATTCACACGATGCAAAATATAGTCTCAAGGAATGGGACCTAGGCCTAGGCCTAGAGAGACAGTCCCTTGAAGAGAAATTAAATTCCAGCAAGGGGTGGAAGGCAGCCATGAACGCGTCCACTGTCATGGCCGCTCCATTGAATGTGTCAAATACAAAATTCGTGTCTCAGAAACTCCCAACCGATTGCAATGGGGCTTAGATCTTGTACATCCGCGTTTCAAATTGAATATTTTTATATAATCTAGTTATTTAAAACAAGAGTTCATCGAAGTTTCTGATATCTCCATATTAGAACGGATGTTATTTGACATCCCTGGTTGAAGCACGTGGGCGTAGGGACGTGGACAGTTTAGTTGATCACAGTTATAGTGGCCAGGTTCTGCATCGCAGCACCGATAGCAGATTGCAGCGGAGAGCAGAATAGTGGACCCGGTTCGCACGCGAAGCACAAGTAAGAGGCAAAGGAGACACTAAACGATCGTATGCAGTGCCGTAACAAGGGGTGTGCGAACGGTACCCACTCACAGCGCGCCAATTGGCAGCCGAAATAATACAAAAATACTATTAAAAATTTACGAATTCATCGTAATTACTTGAAACGAAACGATACAAATACTACGTTAATTTTTCCTTTCAGATGAGAAGTGCGACCCCTATTTCTGATTTTCCAATACGAAATGAAATTTTGACCCCCCCCCCCCCCATCTCCATTAAGCATTTTCTACAATGAACGTCCATTAAAAGTAAAAAATTGACCACAAAAAATTTTTAGCTGAAGCAGAAGGGGCAGTTATCCGAAAAAAAAACATGTTGCGCGTAATCGAGGAAAATGCAACCTTTACAATGCCCAAAAACTTCGCCGTGATTGAGAAATTTTCGTTAGTGAATATGAATCTGTTACTCGACTGTTATACTTCCATACTGTCATATATGAGTTTTCATGTTTAAATGCATTGTTCTCCATAATATAATGATTTGTAAAAGTACTGTGTATGATGTAAGTACAAGATGATTGCATGCTTCAGAATGTTGACAAGATGGTCAGTAAGTTGAAGTCAGAAGTCGCAGACATTTTTTTCAAGCAAATTTTTCCCTTAAAACTTCATATTAATTTGCTAATTTTTCTACTTTTGCTTTTGCCTGTGAATGGATGTTCTTCTAATTGTTGTGTACATCTAATTGCAAATAGAAATCCTATTTGCAATATTCTGAATTTAAATATATTGGGCATACAAATTATAGATGTATTTTTGTATAAAGTTAATACAAAATGTATTGTTGGTGTTTGGGAAACTTGATGGGTGGGAGGCGCTGGATCTCGCACAGGGCGCCGAAAACCCTCGGTACGGGTCTGATTGTATGGTTATCTGAAGAGAGCGTTGAGGTGTCGTCACCGGGCGTTTCCTTGACGTTTGGCACCTCCAGTTGCGTTACAGCCGATTCAGCTTTAGTTTCGGAGAACGCAGAAAAGAATATGATATTATATTAATTTTGAGTTGAATTCGTAACCACGAAACCCGTCCCCAGGGTGCGCTTTCATCGATTAAAGCCTTCCAAGCCTCCAGCCTCCCAAACACTGGAGTTTGCACCCAGAAATAAATACCGGACTTGGTTGGTGTATAATCTATGTCTTCAGCAACAGGAGCCAACAAGTGACCAAACGAGCCACTAACTTATTTTTGCATTTTCAGTAGGGTTGGGCTCAGGGGCGGATACAGGAGGGGGGCGGCCGCCCCCCCATGGCCAGGTTACCATTCTATTTTTTCCTGCTTTTTTTAAAATAGCTTCTACATTAATTTTTATTGGGACCAATGAAATCAATGAAATGGATATTCAAGTTTTTACCCCAGACGAGAAATGAAAAAGGCGATAGAGCTGGGAGTGGTGGAAGGCGGGGGGGGGGGGGGGTCGGTAGAAAGTAGGGAACTATGGAAATTTTCTGTATCCGCCTCTGGTTGGACTTGATGAGAAAAAAGCAAGATCTTGTCAAGATACAGCTACGTCACAACCAGGCAAAATGAGGGGAGACGGGCGTTTCTAGACATGTTGGCGCTCAAGACAAGGAGTTTCAATGGCGCCCCGCTTCACCCGCCCCTAGAAACGGCCCTGAGGGGAGGGAAAAAAAAAACTAGTTTATCCACATTTGACTGGGCGTTAAGGGTAGAGGATATCTTAAGACTTTGCAAGAAATGAAATTCAAGATCTTGGCAAGCGTCTTGTTTGAAACCCAACCCTAATTTTCAGGAAATAGAGAAGAGAAAGCAACCCTACCTAATTTGGACAAACTGATCAAAATATAACCTGGAAAACTGCTTTGATAGTCCAACTATGAAAAACAAAAATGGCTTTAATGCGTTTTTTCGTGTCACCTGACGTTGTTCCCGTTAACTCCTGTGAAATGTGTATGAAGAACGGCTGAGTATAGTAAGAATATTATTAAAAGAATCATTATGCAGCATGGTCTTTTCCTGTCTCTTTAATTCACATCCCTCGAATGCAAAATCTTCGATATCGGTATACTCCATTCGTTCGAGATCTTCGAGTCTAGAGCTTCGTCCATCCGGAACAATATCATCAAAGATCTGGAAGTACTTCGTTGGGAATCGTTTAGTATTTTCTTGTGCTTGAGGCGACCGAAGCTGCAGACCGATCTGTAAAAATAACTACCTAACCGATTCGGCAAGTGAAGTTCTGATGAATTCGTCTCCCACCATTGAGGTGTATCGTTACGGAGTTTCAACTATTGATCCAGCACCGGAAGAGTTACAGAGCGCATTTCCAAGGCACAAAAACAGTCTCGAGTGCGATGTTTCTAATATATAGGGTATCCCATAAGTCACTATACCATTTCAAAAATTCACATCTGCTAAACAGTTGGCAAAAAAAAAAGAAATAACATCAACTTAACGATAGCATATCATTTTGAATTATCTTTTGTCAAAATGGAGGTATTTTTTGGACTCGGATGGGACTCTCAAAAACCTCCGTTCCAGGTAGCAACGAAGGAACGTTGCTCGAGCGTCAATTGTGATGCTTTTTCTCGTTACAGCAAAAGCAAATTAAAGGAAATGAATAAATAAAAAAATTGTTTCTCAGGTCTGTCTGGAATTAGGGGGAAAAACATGAAGTTTGGGAATTTTTGTAAAAGAGGATTCAAGAATGTGTACCATAAATAGCCCTAAAAACGTACACCTTTCTGACATGCTTTTGAAGGAACTTCTCTTTGAGTCCGATTCCAAGTCATTATTATAATTTAAAAAATATATTAAAGAACGTTCTTTCCATCGATGCTAAGAAAATTGACCTGGCTGTTGTAGTTTAGAAAATATTGCAGTTTGAAGTGGTATAATGACTTATGGGACACCCTGTAATGCAGGGCTTATGGAAGCGTTTAGACGGAAAACGACGACTTCATCAGAGGATGGGCTTAAATCCTATTCCCAAGAGAATGCCTGTGTCAAGGAAACGTAAATAAATGAGACTCGAGCGAGAGTCAAAACAGGAACGCAGTCACACCAATCACCTGCAAAGAGAAAGAAAGCCGAACTCGTCTGACTTGCAGTAGCAACGGAATGTGGGCACAGAATACAACAGATGAGGCGAGACGAGTGAGGGGGATGAGTGAAGCCCGAGCCAGACCGAGAACAAGTCCAAGAAAGGTGGAGCCTACGCGCAGCTCACAATTCAGCACCTTCAAAGTACGGAATAGGGTATGAATTCCGCAAATTGGGCCTGACGCTGTAATATCAATATGCACGGGATAGACAAAGACAATCATCTTGAAGAGGGTGAAGAGAGGTACACTCAGGATTTTAATGATTGAATTATGACGTCAAAAGGCCTTTCCTGCCCATATTGATATTACGAGTCAAGTTTCCCCTCTAATTTTACCTTTCCGATCACCGTTTACCTAACAGGGACATTGCAAGTCCTGTTTTTAATCAATTTAAAGATATCGCAGTTGATTCATTCACGGGTCACTTGTATTGAAGCATAGGATTCAGCCAGATATGGCCACAAACAATAGCAACCATCTTTAGCAAAGAGGCCAAAAATCGCGACTGAAAGGATTCAGATAGCTTTCCCCTTCAAACGTAGATATATTTGTGGTCACGCATGATTCTTTTGTCTCGTAACAGCTACAGTGCACCCGTTTTTTTTTTTTTGCTCATGAGGGCATCTAGCCTCTTTATAGAGTTTCTTACCGATGATGCAAGAGATGCTACTTCATCTAACGTGTTTAACGCAGGTACAGAAGTAATTTACGTATAAACATGAGTTGAGGCTTCAACTGGTTCCCCTTCGTTCTGTTGCTACACAGCAAAGCAGAAACGTACAGTGAGGTAAAAACGTATGTCGTAAAATACGTTCGTTGAAAAGGTACCGAAACAAAATACGGTACACATGTGTACCCTTCTTATCTCTATTCAGAAGGTACGGATGGGGCCTTTTCTTTAGGATCCCACGTGTACCTCATTTCGGGCCTAAGGGCGTTTGAAAATCCTGCACATTAACCTCAAATTTCAGCTTTGAGGAGCTTTGAAGTGAGCTTATATGACACCGTCATCCGGCACCACGTCTCCGACAGTCGGCACACAGTCATAGATAAGACGATGACAGCTAGACAAGGTCTCCACGACGTAACAGGACGTCCTGACTGTCTCATATGCAGTGCCTTCTCCAGTTACCATGGAGCAAGGCCGTATTTAGAGGGGGGGGATTCATGGGGTTCAACCCATGAATTTCCCATTCAACCCACCCCCAAAATTTATTCCTTAAATTTTTGCCATACCGCTATTCATCGGTGTAAACAGAGCAGTACTTGGTCTCTCCTATCTTTAATAGCATATGACTTATTAAACACTGCAACTTTCAGGAAAATCCAGATATGTCAAAAAGACTTACAATGACAAGCATAAAAAATAGCCACGGCGCATACGCCAGACCTCACCCCCCCCCCCCCCCGAAATGAAATCCTAGATACGGCCCTGCCATGGAGACATTAGGTAGCAAGTCCAAATCTTTCAAGTTTGTTGAAAGTTGGTCGCTCTTTCGTTCGAGAGTAAAAACTCCTAGCCTGTCAGTTTACACTTCGCTATCCTGGTGCAAAATTCCAGCATTAAAAATGTTTCAGAATCATTGATTGCCGTTGAAACATGATAATTATGCTTTTACCAAATACTACTTTACAAGTATCAAGATGAGATAAATAGAGGGAAAGGAAGAAAACTCTTCTCCTAAGGTTCGGTGCGTCCTGACTTGAGGTAGAATGTTCGGGGGAACATAAACGCCATATTATGCCAAATTTGAGTATTGCATTTGGAACCCGGACATCTGCGTCTGCAACGTACTCATGTGTACGTCTGGACCACATCCGCTCAAAAGTACGTACGGAGGCACACATGCGGACCCGAAGGACACAAATATGTACGTCTCACATTTGTACCTCTCCTTGTACGTTTCTACTTAGCTGTGTACCATCGAATTGAAAAACCTACCACACTCCCAAGTTATCGATGACCATAATGATCTTCGACACCTGGATGAAGTCCCTCCTCGTTGGTCTTTTTCTCCAGTGAATGCAGTTCGGATGCGTCTGAATGCCTCAGGTATTCTACTCCCCGTACCTCTTTATTATTCTAGTAGCTCGCCTCTAAACCGCCTCCAGTACCATTAAATCCCATTCATATGTAGCCACTAAGATTGAAAACTACGTTCTAAGTGGAGCCTTACCGATGGCGCATACAACGGAAGAATAGCGCTCATTAGTAATTGAATGCCCGGTGAAGACTGAATATTGTGTGACATTTAGCCGCGGATTGCCTGCGCGTGCTCGGAAAACTTGAGTCAAATGGACTCTGAAACTCAGATGATCCCTAAAAAACTCAGATGATCCCTATATCTTTCATTCCGCTCCCCTAGTCAGTCTTCGCCAAACGCATTCGGAGAGCTGTCGTAATTATGACCGGTGTGAATAATCTCATATTTACTCTCATTGAACTAGGGTGCGAAAAACCACCCGGTGACCCTGTTCCAGCAGAAAATTTCACATAATTCCTTTCGCTTTAATTGTGTGAAAACTTCGAAGCCTATGTCAACAAATGAGGCACTGATGGTCTCTCCTCAAGGCATGGTTTCCTTTTTCATGGACTACCATGAACTGACAATCCACAAGAAAGTACTAGTTATTTAAAGCACACAGGTTGATGTAGAATAAAAACGACTCGTTGGATTTTGAAAATAGAAACTTGTAGTGTTTCTATTTTGCGGGTCTCATATGGATACTTCAGTTTATCATTCTGATAAAATACAAAATTACCAATTGCTTGATGACAACTGAGCTATGGATCACTTGTGTCTTCGTGGAGGTATGGTTTTCGAAGTACGGATACACGTACTTCTTATTTGAAGCACTCTGATGAAGCAGAGTACGTGGCGGATTCAGATATAAGAAGCACCTACAAGCTGGACACATGACAAAGTCGGAACTCCTTTTGCTGGGTGTGCTGCAAAATACTCGATGCCAAGCCAAACTGACATGATTTGCCACGAAATTGAGAAAAAGTGCTTCCCACGTTTGCCCTGTACGCTACCAACCGAATACCATCTCTAAAAGTCCTGATACACGAGGCAAGTTTTTGCTAGCAAGTCCCAGCAAGTGCTTGTCCACTTCCAGCAAGTCCACTTTCCCCTCAGTTCAAAATCCTAGAAGGCTTGTAAGCAAGTCGCGCTCTGATTGGTCGGGAAGACCCTGTAGGAACCGATTGGGGTGAAGCTCCGGGTGTCCCTCGCACTTGGTAGGAGCAGTGCTCTGGTCTTTGTTTCTTAATGAAAATTGTTTGCATATTGGCCTCGTGTATTGGGGCCTTAAAGGTCGACGGATGAGAGAGAAACTTAGTGTCAGGGAATCGACAACGACTCGTTGCATGTCACACCCTTGAGGAACTGCTTTCGATATCTCTATGTTAGTGTACCGCGAAGAATCCACTTGGAGGAGACGCACCTCCCCTGACATATACGGGCGATATGGACATACGATTTGGAAAGATCGCCGAGTCGAGGAGCGAGAGACAGTCGCAAACCGACAAAAGGAGGATTTTGCCTTGGGAAACATCCATCTAGCCTAGAGGCTTGCATCGAAAAGCGTGTCTTAGTGGCCGCTTCCACAAAGTTTGTTCTTCGGCACAATCGAAAGGGGATCGGCCGACTCTCACTATGTCTGAGTGAGCTGAATTCTCATTGAATTCAGCTCTTGATTGTAAGTCCGTCAAAATGAAGATTGTGATGCAGGCGTAATAATGCTCTGCAAAGCTAATCATCACTGCTAATTAGCTAAAGAAGCATAATTTAGTTAGGTGTTCTCATGTCAACCCTTACAACTAGGTCCAACACCTCTCTGATAACTTCCCTTGACTTCTCATTACGTAGTCTAACCATGAAAATCTTGGATCATCGGCCAATCAGCGCGACCTTATGCCCTAATATGCCCTGTGGACAAAAGAGGGGAGCCTTATCTTTTGCATTCTGTGGCCCGCGTCGAGTCACACATTTCCATGCGGCCCACTGCCGATAAAGGTTGCACACCCTGGTTTAAGGGTTAGAACCCCTCCTTTGGGCTCCCCGGTCAGTGACACTGACAGGCATATTTCCACCTTCCTTAGGAATTCCAATTTTAGATATCCGCCCTCGAGGAAAGTCCAATGTCTGTCCACAGACCCAAGATGCCAGACCACGATTTCTTCGAAAAGGTAAATTCCGGGTAGTGGAGCTAGACGTAGGGTTGGAGTGTATACCTGGCCTCAACCCCCCCCCCCCTTCTGCCGATTTCCTGTCTATACCATTGATCGTATGAGACGTGACCTACCATATGACCTGGAACCTACCACAGCACTTTGAGTATGAGGTGTGATCTAACGTGTAGGGTGGTGTCTCACACAACGCTGCAGCGACAATACTATGTACATGACAATACATGACAGACATATTGGGGGTTGTCTTGGGAGGGGGGTCTACCTGGACTCAACCCCCCCCCCTCTCCCCAAATACGCCTGTCAGTGTCAGTGAACGGGAAACTCATTGGTGGGGTCACGTGCATATTGGGGTATACAGAGGCGCGTTGCTCTATCGGCACCAATACTTGTCACGATGCGAAGCCGAGATTTTTACTCAATAATCGGTGGTGAAGAGAGCGCAGTTAACTGGCTTCAAGAACAGGGCATTTCGAAAGATCAAGAAAATGCACGGGACGACGCTCAAGCTGCTGCCAAGGCACCTCGTTGTAGTCTATTGGCGTGGCCTTAACCCTATGAACAACAGGTTTGAGGCATTCATTCGGGACACCATGGCTACGTTCGTCGATAAATCTAATGTGAAACCTGACGATAGTCAAATGCTGAAATTTGCAAGCGTACATGGCATTGGATAATTAAATCGTGTTTTAAAAAAGGGTGTATTTTAGACCACGCAAACTGTAGGTCACACCTCATACGATAACCGTTGTAGATAATATTCCTGTGAGGCATTGGTAGTGGACCTATGCAAGAGATTAAGGGATTGGACTTGGGGGTAAAAAAAATATAAAAAATGGAGGAAAAGAGAAAAATAAATCTCCCGTGGAAACAGTTTTTTAGCAGATAGAACAGAAAACAATGTATCATAGAGGCACTTCTATACGACGGAGACGAACTTCTCATCGACTCTCGAGTATTACTCATTACGGAATCGCTGGATGAGGGAATCCCCATGCGAAAAGTAGGGGAAGAGGAGGGGGAGAGGGGGATCCATTACTGTCGAGAGAAGGCGTATAAACAAAGTATGCCCGAGTTCTTCAAAGTCATTCAAACCGAGCAAATAATGTCGGAGCAAAGAAAGTAGGACAGCCATGGGTCAGTGCACTCACCTTGAGTTCTTCCAGAGAACACAAAGACGGGACGAAGTCCGGGATATTGACTGAAGGGAAAGAGACGATGGATAGCGATCGGGGTGGAACCTGTCGATCGAGAGACTTCCACCCACTTTACTCGTCGCCGCTGGCAGTTCCAAGCGTCTCCATGCCGGGAGACATTCGACGAATGGGCAAGGTTACGGTTTCTACACCGGCAACGGTTTCGCATCGACTCTTCACTCGGACGTATCCCGGGAAGGACAGGGTAGGACATGATTTGTGACTCATGATTTGAGTCTCAATTGAGTTCGCGGAATTCCGTCCGGAAACGATGGTGGAACGGGATGACGAGAACGGGAATTGATATTAGGCCACGCCCACATCCGGTCGTGGCTTGGTTTCCATCCTAGACAGCCTTCCTTAGAAAATCAAATCTAAGGACTGCTCCTTAACCCTTTCAGACTCAGTCGGTTGGAGCCAACTACGAAAGTGCCAGTCTAATTGTGTGCAGCTGACATTCTCATATTACTGATGTTAGCAGCGTCGACCTATCGCATAGTTTGCTAGCACTTTGATCTTGACTACAATCAACATTTAGCCTGGGAGCAGCGGCGTAGCGTCGGGGGGGCACGTGCCCCCCCCCCCCCCCCGACTTTTCAAGAAAAGAGGCCAATAAGACATGCACGATAACAGTATCTCGTTCCAGTGCCCCTCCCAACTTTGTCCTGTCCCTTCGCAATAATGTGGCCAAAAATTTAGTTAATTTATGCTTTTTTATATCAAATATAGCCACTTAATCCCTAAATTAAACTTTTTTTAAAACTGTGCTTATGTTGCTTCAAATAGTTAAAGAATAACGAGATTCGAATAAGCTTGAGAGAAAGCAATCATCCAAACGGTTCCTTGGAAAGGCTCTATGTTTTTTGTGAGTCCCTTCGATCTCACCCGTCGCCTCTTCGAGTTGATTGCTTATTTTTTTCGCATTCATTTCCTTTCTTCCGCATACCCGCATCGATGATTTGGAGCGGCTCGAGATGGGTCGAAACGACGCATTCGTGGGGAGGAGTTCGTTGAACGGCGGAAAGAAAATAGGCCATCACGAAGACGATCTCCTGCTGATGAATACACCGACTGGGCCCAGGGGACGGGGAGCATTTGTGTACCAAACAGCGGGAAACGGTTCCCATGAAGGATGGGAGGTCCCTTCAACCATCGTGGGTTGAAGGGACCTCCCTTCTTTGTCCCTTCGGAGGGGAAGAAGGGCCACCCGTGGCACTCGAATTTCGAATCCAACGAGAATTTTCTTCACCATACCGAGAATTAATCATTGAATGAATAATTAGTCCCTAACGAATGATCATTCATCATGGAAGCTCATTTTGAGCCAAGCATGATTCATGAATTGCACGTGGCAGGGCTCGAGCCCGAATGGATCGCAGCGATGTCTCTTGGAAACGCAACGTTGATAATTTATCTCATTGAGTTCCGTGTCCCTTCCTGTTGTCGGGACGTCCGATTTCCACACCTGGAGTCGGATCATCGGGACAAATCCTTTATTCATTCTCAGAGGCGGAACGACCCGAAGTCTCATGGGTTTGGGTTGCCTCCCTGCTTAATAATCCCGGCTGGAAAAAAAAAAACAGCTATGATTTCCAGTTGGACCCAGCTGTAAATTCGGATCCATTCCAACTAGGTAACAGCTGTAAACTAAAGTCACATCCAGATTGGTTCCTCATTGCAATATTACAAGTGAAATAAGAATGTTTCGGTTTGGCTATTGTCGCCGGAGGCCCATCTGATGCAGATGAATTTCAGTTGTAAATTCAGCTGTATTCCAGTTGGAGAGCCCTCTATAAAATTCTAACTGGAAATTTCCAGCTGGAAAAATCTATTAAAACCAGCTGCAATCCAGTTGAAATATTCCAGCTGCGAAACAACCCGTATTTAATATTTTCCAGTTCTTTGCCAGCTGGAAATGGTCCCCATTTACAGCTTTGGATAAGCCGGGAATTTCCAGTTGGGATATTAAACCGGACGGAATTTAAATTGTATCGGCGAATTAGGCGCCACCTCACTTTTATTGAGAGAACCTTGTTTCCACGAATCACTGCCAGATGACTCTGCGACTCCGATGCAACATCGCGTATCGAGCAACTCACCTGCACTCTTAGAAAATCCCCAGCGTTTAGGGAATAAAAACTGAGCACTATGTGAGCTATTTCAAATGTACTCTCTTATTACTCACAAAATGCTTCCTCATCGCTCGTAGTGAAGTGAGCATCTTGAAGTTCTTCGCCAGGTCACTAGATGGAGGTAATGGTATCGCTTTTTGCACAGTACACAAAAGTTCCCTTTTCTCTCTTTCTCTGGAATCGTCCCTCGCAGGATTCTTTTGTACTTCGACTTATGTCTCGTCCAGTTTCATTATAGGAATCAATAAACACGGACTCTCCATCATTTGTTATCCACATATTCAATACAGATTCATAGAGCCCAGGCCATAAACAAGTTCTTATTCCTGATGAGAACCCTTTTGAAAGTTGAAAGTGTTTCATCCGCTGAGAAAACCTGATAATACAAAGGTAGCGTCCATGATTTCAATCCTATCACTTCCTCAACTTGATGAGAGAGTGAGGAAGTGAAGGACTGATAGCGCGGACACTTCATGGAACCGTAAGCGGTGGTCCACGGTCTGACATGTACTGTAATCAGTACAGTCAAAGGTAGGTCAATGCCTGTACTGTAGCGAGCGGATGCAACATAATGTATATATGAGGATTTGTGTATTTGCATGACATCCCTATCTCTTAGGGGAGCGTTTTACTCATGGAGGAGAGCAATTTTACTCATTCGTGATGGATCAAATTTTCTCCTTTCCCAGAGTGAAAGGGGAGTGAAACTGGAGTTAGCGATTTTACTCTCTTTTTTGAGAAAAATCGCTCCCCTTTTTCTAAGAGTGTGGAACCACAGCACGAATACATTGTCCTTGCCGTATCAAGGCCTGTCTCATTTTCAGCGAGTCAATGTCGGCTATGTGCATCGGACCATCGACAATCGACATCCCATTACATCGTCAACCAATTATCGACGCCAAGATAATTGCACTGCCGGCAAAGGAAGACCTAGAACGAGCGAAACCAAACTCTGAGGCACCGAGATAGGCAAATGATGGATTACTCACCGATACCTGTCGTCCCGGTGACGTGATACAATCATGCGAACGCACCGCAGTTGTTTGCCCTTTCTGGTCGGGAGCTGCCAAACGACCCTTTATGCTTTTCCTTATCACGCCACCGGAATGCCAGATATCGGAGAGTGATTCATCGTTTGCATGCCTCGACGTCTCCAATAAATGGCTTAAGTTTGGTGACTTCCTATTTTTGGTCGCCGGCAGTGCAAATGTGCAGAGCGGACACGAATGCCCGCTATGCAAACGTCATTTAAGCGAGTTATATGAGCATGTCGACCGAATCTATAGGAGACTGACCGAAACTGTAGAATTCCCCCTTGGAACCCTAACCAACACGAACAACGATGTCGAAAAGAAGAAACTAAAGGGCTAGAATAGAATTTTGTTCTTTCGGAATATAGCAGCCCTTCAGAAAAAAAGTTGTTTTTTTTTTCTTTAATTTTTTAGATAGATGCTGTCCCCAATTCTCAGATCTCAGGTCTGTAACTCAACTGTAACTCAACCGATGCAATAAGTAGAAGCTTTCCTATCCCACGTTTAAAATGACAAGATATGAGTCAACATTTTTTTTTTCAAGGATGTCATGCCGGCGTCCATCGAGCCTAGTTTTGAGTGAAGCAATCGAGAGAAGTTTATGAGTGTGGAGACTCTCGAACTATTTTATGCAAGATACAATAGGGCTGCCTGTGACACCGGGTTTATGAATTTTTGAGAGCAGATTGAAGACTCCGACCTTCGGATCCTCACGTATGAGGAGGGATATAAAAAAAAGTCCATCCTCTTCGGATCGACTTTATATTTGAGAAAAAAAGTTTTTTCCTTTGGAGATGCTGCATCGAAGGATCTCTCGTGCCGCGTTGATTGAATTCACTCGATCGTGCTGAGAGAGTCTGCTGAGTTCACGACAAGACTGTAATGGACTCGTCTAGATCTAGGGCCTACTGAACTCTCTGATTTTGATAGGTTGCTTTCATCGTCGGGTCGGATTCTCCTCAAGGAGAGGAGACGGGCGGTCTCAAATTTTTTAGGGATTCTCATTGAGGAGGGTTGGAGGATTCCAAGGGATGCTCATTAAGGAGGGTTGGAGGATTCCATTCGGTCCGTTTCCATCGAGACGATGCAGAAGGAAGTTGTGGGTCGTTATGGTCAGTTGGGACATCAGGGCCGGGCAAATCAGAGCGTCTCTCATAAATATCTTTCAGACGCACTCTCCCGGCGAAGACCTGGAAGACACAAAAGAGAGTCATTTCATGGTAGTGAAACACCGGTGAAAGGAGTCATTTCGAGAAGACAGAAGTCTCCGCTTCAGAAAGTCGACGGGAAGAGAGATTGCACACAGGTTGTATAGGTTCCGAGGCATTTCGGACGAGAGCGGTGCCCAGGATGAGCATCGGACTCAGGCGCCGAACCCAGGGGGCAAAGGGGCACGTGCCCCCCAACTATATTATTGAGGGGGCAACGCCTCCCCGAGAATGGCCAAATTTCAACAAAAGGATGGCACACGAAAAATTGGAAACAAGATTCTGCTTCGCGAAAGAAATTAAAAATATGATTTTCCTTTCTGTTTAGAGCTGCAACAGGGGGGAGATCCCTGTGTCACCCCATAAGGATATGGGGTGGGAGGGCCACCCCCCCCGCCCCAATTCGGCCCAAGTATTGCATCTTACTAGGCCCAGGGATATGGCCGAGGCTCGACCATTGTGACATTTCTCATATGGCCCATGTCTGGCTGCCACATTGGGCCCATGTTATTTTGCAATGCATATGCCTTACTTGGCCCAGTCATGGTTGGCTACCTGGGGAGCTACCCCAATGGATCCTGGGATAATACCATCACTGATATTTCAGGGGCATTAGGAACTTGCCTCCCCAATATTTGTTAGAAGTCGGCGCTATGGCATCGGTCATGCGATGGTGGCACGTTCGATGCTCACAGGCGTTACGCCTCTCTTCGATTTGGCCTATGCGTAGAAGACCGATTGCCTTCTGAATCCTATAGATATCGAGGCGAGGGGAATCGTGATACCTTCCCCGAGAGAACTCGGAATATATCGAGTGGCCTTGAGAGTCTCCTTGGAGATAACGGGCACGGCTCGAAATGAGGCCAGAGGAACGAGCAAGTGCCTCGAGGGATTTCCAGAAGGAACACGAATACTGGGTAATATGTGGACAGACCGTGCTAAAAAAAAAAATTAAAAGAAAAATCTATCGGCGGTACATCTCAACTATCGTCGCGTCGCAGTCTTGAAGGTCAAAGACTTCATCGGATAAAGAACGGCGGCGGACGATTGGCGACTGGCCGATCGATGCGATGCGAACATTGGCTGTAAGAGAAACGAATCCAGTTTCGCAGGATGAATGCTTAGTAATTGATTTCATGATCACAGGATGACAACAGAATAGGTGCTTACATGTGGAAACACGATCGAGGTAATGAATGAGAATCAATCACTCATATACTGACATAAGTTTGATTAGAAAATGAATGATTGACGTCCTCCTTATGTATGGAAGGAATGGTCTCAGATATTCCTCCATCGTTCTGGGGCATGGCGGGAAGAAGTGCATTCCTCGGAAGGAGCATGGCGGGAAGGAGTGCATTCCTCGTGCTTCTGTGTGCCCACGCTTTCGCCGAGATTCATTGGAGGGAGACCAAGAAGGAGAATTCTCCTTATCTCGACGCGATCGAGAGATTGGTGACCTTCGACCCCGAATGCAACGTGCAGGTCATGGTAGACCGCGAGGATTCCGAAGGGATCGGTCGGGCCGGAAAGATCCTGAATGCGATCTGGTCCAGGGGCTTCTCGGGGGACTTGGCCTTCTACGTCGTCAAGGACTTCAGGGACGCGAACCTGGAGCTCCGATTCAGGGGATCCAAATGCGTCTCCTTCCTCGTCATCTTCTCGTCCGTCCCATCGTCGATGTCACTGGACGCGAAACTCTTCTTCCTCCGTAGCTCGATCGCCAAGACAGAACGGATGCGACTGCTTCTGCTCACCGACGAACCGCAGCGATTCGAATCGCTCTTTCTTCACGTGAAAGCCGTCGGGATCTTGACACCCAACCTGACCCTGTACGTCCCCGACCGACTTCACTCGAGGTGGGAAGCGATCGATGTCGTCGGACGAAACTGGAAACGACTCGGGAAAATGGAATCTGATTTCTTTCGAGGAGACCTCGATGGCCGGGATCTCGAGGGCGTCGCGATCACCGTTTCTTCTTTGGCGTCCTATTTCCCCTTCACGGAATGGAGGAAGAAGAAAGACGGAACCGTGGAGTACGTGGGACTGGAACACGACCTGGTGAGGAATCTGGCTGGGATCATGAATTTCACTGTGAAACACCGTCTGCCTCTCGGCGGGATATGGGGGATGGCCAACGCGAACGGGACCTACATCGACGGCGTCTGGGGAGACGTCTTCTACGGCAGGGCGGACGTGGGGATCGCGGATCTCTACCTCATCATCGATCGATTCGACTCGGTGGACGCTCTGCCCTACTGGTACGAATGCCAGGTGCTGGCCGTTCCATGGCCTTCCTTGCCGAAATGGTTGACTCTGGCCTACGTGTTCTCCTTCGGGGCGTGGGGTCTCTACGTCGCCACCGTCATTCTCTGCATCTTTGGGCTTCGACTCTTCGACTGTCTCCGTCTCTCGGTTCCGCCTCTCGTTCTCCGTCTCGAAGGTGAAGGGGAACCCTTTTCCGATCCGGTGGGCCGCGAGGCGTGTGCGCGGCAGTCAGCAGAGGCAGGAAAGGATGAGCGTAGTCGCTTCGTCTTTCGTGTCTCTGCTTGCGATCGAAGTCTACGGCTTTCATAGATTACAGCAGAGGACGAAAGACGAACGCGAGCTCGTTAAACTTTCGAGCAGCTAGACGAGATAGTTAGGATAATCGATTTATGCGACGAAGGATTCGATCGTGACTCCGTGAAATCGAAATTCTCATTTTCTTGCAGGGATCCAGATGTTTGCACTGTTGATGTCGCAATCCGTCTTGATTCCCCGGCGAGAGACCCTTCGTCTGTTCCTGGGTTTCGTCCTCGTTTTTACTTTCTTCATCACCGGCATCTACAAGAGCACGATGTTGTCTCGTTTTTCCGTGTTCACGAAGGTGTCGCCCATTTCCAGCTTGGAAGAACTGGCCAGATCCCCTCTCCCGATCCTCAGAAACCTCATCTTGTCCAGTCGGATTCAGAAAAACGACCCGAAATTCACGAAACTGAAGGTATATCCCTATCCAGGTCTTATCGGTACCAACGATGCCCTGGCTCTGGTGTCCCAAGGGAAAACGGCCCACATGGACGCCGCAAACGTGATGGAATACGTTCGATTCGTGAACTACACGGACGACGTGGGCCAATCCTCCGTCTCCATCGCACCGGAATGCATCATCGGCTATCAGATGGGGGTGATGGTCACTAAGCACGCTTGGTTCCGGGACCCGATGTCACGAGTCATCTCTCAGCTCAGAAGCGGAGGTTTCGTCCAGGTTCGGTATAGTCCCTGTTTTTCCTTTCCGTGCAGGTTTTGATAGAATCCCAAAAGGGAATCGGTGTCGAACGGACACAGTAGGCCAGTCATCACTTGGAATTTCTTCCCTAGGACTCTCTTTCGTTCATTTTTTCTTCCCATATTTCCACTTGGCCTGCTTTCGTTTTTTAATTCCTGAATCCATCCTCTGAACTCGACCCGATGGACTCTCGAGAGGACGATAAGAGACAAAATATGTTCCTCCATCTTCGAACCAGATGTGGTGGAAGAGCCTCTTGGAGCAGGAGAAGCGGCAAAAGGTGCAGAACGTAGCCACGACGCAGTCTGAGGTGCAACCGCCGAGGGCACTTCGCCTCATCGAATTGGTGTTCGCATTCCTCGTCCTTCTCGTCGGCCTCACCGTCTCCGCCATCGGCTTCGTCTGTGAACTCATCGTTAATCGCTGCCGCCGACCTTGACCTCTTGATCCTTTCGTGTCCGACTGACCCGGTTCACCATCTTCCCCATCAGATGGCGTCTGAACCCCTTCGTCGCAATTGCCATCCTCGACCCCACATTCCCGCTTTCCACGATCGACTCCGTCACCCTTTCTGTCCTTGCCACCGTCTTCACCATCGCCGTAGTCTCTGGACTCCGCGTTCGTTGCTATCGTCGTCCTCGACACTCCCCATCGCATGGTGTTCGACTCCCTCACCCTCACGATCCTCGTCACCATCTCCATCTTTTCACTAGAGTCTAGATTCCCTAGTATTCCTTCTTCACCGTTGTCGCTATCCGTGACCTTCCGATCTCACCTCTCGTGTCCCGATATTAGGGACTTGGAACTCTGTCGGGGAATCCGTCCTCGAGAAGCTATGCCTGCACGTCTGCATTTTTCTTCGCGTAAGCTCGAACTGCAGGATCTCGGATAAGATGCGTTCTTCCACTATACTAGTAGACCAAGGACCCTCAAAATGAAAAACTCATCGCGAAGTACTTAGTGTAGGAAATCCTCGCTCCGAAGTCCCTCCAAATCCGCATCGCAGGACCAGAACCAGTTCCTCGTGTCCTATTCTTCAGTCCGCTTTGGTTTCGGAACGACATGGAGTGCGTTCAGTCCTCGCTTCTTTTGAGAATATTTTACGAACTGCCTTGCTTCAGAATCACCGAGCCAAATTGGGATCTTATGGCAATCTGTTCATAGATAAGATCGTCTTACGGGTACTCCGTTCGTACGAATGAGGATTCCCTGATTCAAGTTAAGGGAGCACTATAATAACTTCAATGCTATGAATTTTTGGATCAGATAGAGATTCCCTGAAAAAAAAAACAAGCTTTGATGTTATTCACGAATAAGAATAAAGGTCCAGAGGCGGATACAGGGGCCCCTGTATCCGCCTCTGTATTTAAGAAATAGATATTCAAGTTCTTACCCCAGACGAAAAATAAAGAAGGCGAAAGGACGAGGAATGGTGATAGGCGGGGGGGGGGGGGGTTAGGTAGGAACTTAGAAACCGCCCCCCCTATGAAAAATTCTGTGTCCGCCCCTGGCTCGGTCATGGTTCCCCCCCCCCTCCCCCCCTCGAAAAGCCAATATATTCCGTTTCCTGCTTGTGACAAACTAGGGCCGACCGAAAACCCCACACTTCCCCCACCTTAAGAAAAAAAGAAGAAAGAAAAGACTTTTTCGATTCGATGAGATTTGAAGGGGGAGGGAGAGCAACACTGATACCGCTCCCCATAAAAGAGTAGCCCTTTTTATTGAGCCGTTTACATTAGTAAACACAAACTGTGTGTGTAGGCACAAACTGAATCTTGCACGAAGGAGTCATCCCTCGGTCAGTTCCAATAGCTACCCTCTACCTTCTCTGCATCGTGTGGCACCCTCCAATAGACACGCCATGGTTATGCTCTGGTCTCGTGGCTTCATTTCTCATCCAGACCTGGCTGGTGTATGTACTGAGCTGGAATATCAGAGCCGAGAGGCTCTGGAAATTTCTGCTAAGACCGGTTGATAATTGAGGACTAAACTCTGTAATTCATCTCTGTATTATCTACGGATGCAGCATTTTCTACCGGGGTTGATCATTGGCTGAAAGGGGATCGGGTTTGTTTTTGGATTCATCAGCCGGCTCACAGGCCTAACCATGCTGCCACAATTAACTGCGGGTGCAGGGTGGTTGGGTCCATATAAAAAAGAAAAGCGGGGAAAATAGACCCAGGGACTCGGCTTGGATGGCCGTAATTTAAGAGTTGATCTGCCTGACAGTCCCTTTTTCAGTCGGTTAGATGACTTCCAGAAAATTAGAATGAAAAGTGGGAGTCTCATTGTGTCATCGTCCTACGTTTTGAATAAAATTCTTTAAAACCTACAATTGTGTGTACTCATCGGTGTTCTTTTCTTCAGTGGTCCTTCTTAAAGAAAAAAATTGGAGGCCTCAACGGTCATGTCTTCTCAGAATCACTGGGGAAATCCAGCAAATCTAATTCTGATATGAGGCCTTCCCACACACAGCCTTTAGTGAGAAATGGGAATTGTATCCCGTCAGGGATGAGAGGAAGGAGGTACCCAAACCCCACGGCGAAGCAGGCGAACATCCATCCGGCCAGGTCCGCTTCCTCTGCGCAACAGCCTTTCGTTCTCGCTTTCCCATTTTCTTTCGGCATAACATTTTCCAAACGTAAATCGTGTCAACCCATGTAATAGAATAAAATCTTCGTGTAGTAAATCTTCATGTAATAAAATCAACTAAGAATTTCGACATCGACGTGATGTCGAATTTCCTAGTTGAAGTTCCCATAGTTGCGGCGGAATTCGGAACTGCAAATCTGGCAGAAATACTTAATAATTTTGGGTTAATCAATGAACATTTACCAACTCTAATTTACCTTGTTATAATACTAGGCATGATATTGCATAGTTTCATTTGGCCAAAATAGTAAGCCACCAATCACTCTTTATGATTGCTAAGAATTTATGGAATATTCATCGTACATTCAAAAGAGTGAAATCAAAGATCCTTCTGAAGCACAGGAGCAAATAACATTCATCCCAGCATCGTGAGGAAGGTTTTTTTTTTTTTTCCTTTCTGACTTAACGTAATTAGGCCAGAAAATTGTAAAATACCATTTCAATTTGATTCCTACTCCTTTGACTGGGAAAACGAGTGAGCATCCCCCCTCCCCTCCTCCCTCCCCAATCCCCTGGCAGAAATCGTAACCGGACAGAGGAGGAAGGGAAGACAGACGACCAGCCAAGGGGTGAAATTTCGACTGACGGTGGCTTGGAGGGTTACAAGCAGGCATCCATGCTTAGTCGAATACATGGGTCTTGGGCTAGAACGCCTGGGTGGATGTCAAGTCGAACTCGACCCAGTTCGTGAGATACGAGGTCAAAAAGGTCAAAATTATAGGTATTTTGAATCCTACCTTGGACAGAGAAGTTATTAACCGTTCACAATTAAATCTACACTTAAACGTACGTACTGGCGTTTCTAACGGATTGATATGGTTGAACTGCACCAAAAACTTCCCAGCATGTGTGTCTACATGTCCAAGAAGTTTTTTGAACCTAGGTCAAGGGTTAGGACAGATGCGAGACGAAACGTCACAAAAATGGCCTCCAGTTGTCCATAATGCATATGGGTTGATGCATAATTATTGCACGTTTTTTTGGCGCTACTATTTTAACGCCAAGTTGGCGTTTTGTCTGAATCTTGTTTTATAATTTTATCCTCCATTATTTGCAGGTTAAAAATGCGTGTTGATAACCATATTCACTTGCGTCATATTATGCTGTACCACTTCGAGAAAGGATGGACCGCAGCACAGTCATGTCGTGATCTCAACGAAGTTTTTGGCGAGGGAACAATTTCTGATAGTGTTGTTCGAAGATGGTTTAGTCGCTTCAAATCTGGTGATACGAGCTTGGAGGACAAGCCAGGAAGAGGTCGGCCATCGGATTTTGACGACCAAGCCCTTTTGGCGGCTGTAGAAGAAGATGAAAGCTTGACCACCAGGATGCTGGCCGAGCAGTTCAATGTCGACCGATCCTCCGTCGCCTTAAAAAGCTCGGCAAGGTGTGGAAATTGGCCGGATGAAAGAGTGAGAGCTGAAAGAGTGCGAATTTTCGGTGAATTGCTACAAAGAAATGAGCAAACCCCTTTCCTGAACAACCTCGCCACAGGGGACGAATCTTGGCTGCTCTTCAAAAGAAAGAAAGTTTGTATATCTCGGGGCCAAAATACCTAAAGGCATCGCAAAAGTTTTCCACTGCAATAAGGCCATGTGGTGTGTGTGGTGGGACCGGGGCGGAATCATCCATTGGGAGATCATTTCTAACGGCTACTGCAACTGGTGGGATGACGGCGAATCCCGGACAAAAATGGCAAAAGGCAGTTCAACTTGAACAGCGACGTCTATCTGGCCCAGCTTGATCGCCTCCATGCTACCATCGAAGCCAAAAGACCGCGTAAGTAGAACCACTTCGTCTTTCACCACGATAACGCCCGCCCCCATGTCGAGCATTACCAACAAGGGATGGAATCTGCTCTCTCATCCGCCCTACTCTTCCACAGACTACCACATCAATCGGTCACTAAAAAACTGGCAGAGGTCCAAAGTGTACAATGATTTCGATGAGTTGGTGGACGACGTCAAAGCATGGATTGCCTCGAAGAACCAGCGCTTCTTTGCCCGTGGAATCGACCTTCTACCAAGCAAATGGGCGGTGAATATGCTCCAGAATAAACATAAAAACTTGTTTTGAGTGTATTTTCATGTTTTGTTCTTTAATAAATATTGACTTAAAAAATGTGCAATAATTATGCATCAACCCAATAGTTAATTAAATTTACTAACCGAAAAGTATGCATTTTTTATGGTCATTGCAGAGGCAGCAGCATTTCCCTCCACTTCCTACACTGGTTGGAGGAACGTCAATCATTGTAGGATGACTGATGTCACATGTTTCATATCATTACCATCCGATACGACGCTCTGCTATGATGTGAGACATGTCTGTCTCCTCGATTTCTTCGTTGCAGTCTCTATCCACTCGAAAGAGAACCGTGATGAATTCAAAACGGTTTACCTGCCGAAATACTTTTTTTGTAAATGGATACTCGTTTCCAGGATGCCAGAGACTCGCATTGAACGGGTTAAAGCAGAAGTTAATTTTCAAAGAATTTTATATTTTATTAGGGGCATCCACTTCCACGAAGAACCGCACCGGAATTTCACGATTAAGGATGGCAAGTTAACACCAGATGAGAAGCTAAGATACTTTTTCCTTTCTGTTGTGAGGTTTTCGAAGTTCATTTGCTGCCTGAAAAACAGGATGCTCGAGAGCAAGGCATGCCTCCGCAGGTGGGAGAATTGCTTTCCAAACCTATCTAGGAGCAGAACCGATCACGAAGAGAAATGGATTGGATGTTTGTCGGGATGAAATCGTCCATCCCAACCGCCGAGCATCCAAAGCAAAAGGTGAGGATTCGTCTGATAGCCATGACTCCCTCCATTAGCAACTTACGCGTCTCACTGCCGACTATTCTGGGGATGGAAATTCCACGTTCGGAAGAAGAGACTATCTGCATGCGCTTACCTTATCCTTCCAACTGTCTTGAACTGATCTTTGGCATCAGCACTCTTACTGGTACAAGTCCTTTTCAATTCACCTTCACTGTGCACTAATTGACGTACAAATGTGCCTCTCGATGCCATCCTCATCCGTCACAATACGACTGAATGTCCGGGGTTCGGTGGTGTAGTGGTAGCACACCTGACCGGCAATCAGGAGACCCGGGTTCAATTCCCGGCCGTTCCTTGAGTTCTTTCGACCTCTCATGCCGTCCGACTCCCGAAGTTCCCCTCCGTAACAGTATGTATTAATATATACCATAACCTGTCTGACAAAATGACATTCTTCTCTGTTAGCAGCTTTTTATTTGAAGATGCCGGTGATTCTCACTCCCACAGCTTACTTTTCCTCTCAGCTTGAATCCCCTCTGGACTCGATATTATCTTATGTTCTTCTCTCATGTTTATTTTAGCAGGTTTCTTTCTGATGATGCCAGTGATTCTCTTACTTCCACAACCTACCTTTCCTATCTGCCTGGTTTCATACATAACATAATTCATTCTTTTCGACTCATAACTTAATAGTTTGTAAGGAAAAGGACCCTTTTAATCCTGACTATCAGGAATCTCGGCCGAAGGGGACGACGTCCTTTGGCGCCGCATCCGCCCCCCTCATTAACACACCCACCTGTCACTCCAAAGACAACAGGGGGATGCCCCCGACCGGCCTGGGAAAGTACGCGGCGGAAAGGAACAAAGTCCGCGATACCCCCCCTCGACCAGTCCAGGGTATAAAGACGGCGATGCCTAGATCATCCGGCACTCTGCATCCGACCTCAGAGAGAGAGCTCCCCAATCATCACCAGTCCCGACTTCTCTCCCGAGATCACTGGACGCCATGGCAACGCTGCGGCCCTTGCACGCCAGGGAAGTGTTAGGGCTATTCGCCGACGGACCGTACCGGATGACCTGCAATGAAGATGGCACCCAGATCCCACTCACAACTAACGTCGATCGGGAAACCCTGTTCGACCTGGCCTATAGGGGCCAGGGCGGCAGGCCCCGCCAGTTCGGGATCTGGGTCACCCTAGAGGAAGACCCTGGGACAACTGACCCCAACTGCATCTTCCCTCCCCCTGGCAACATGCCCAAAAACCAAGCGACACAACTGCACAGGCGTGCGCCGCCACCTTCGAACGCCTCTCATCCTCGGTTTGGCCCCTCCATTGGACTCCCCCGGGGAAACACAGCTCCAGGATCAATCCCAGTGCCGGATCTCCGCCAGCAGATCAACAGGAACCGTGTCAAAGAGACGAGCCGACTCAAGGAAGCCCCCTTCAAGCGACCCCGGGCCCCTTCCAGAAGAATCCACCCCATCTCAAATAGCTGGACCAAGTCACCCCGGGTGGATCCGATCACCGGGAAATACCGGACAGCATCTTCAACCCCTTTCTCTAAGGGCCGCGAGGACGCGGGCTCTGAAAAGAGGGGGCAGTGTCACGGTGAGAGAACATAAAATATGCGACCCCGCGTGAGATAATTGACCCCTGACCATTAGTTACAGTCCCCGCCACTAGGTGTCACTAGTGAGCCCCGGTGTTAGCTATTCAGAGTATGCAGTGGATTAAAATATATGCACTGGTCCTGATGTAATAGTTACATAGAGTATTTTTAGAGCAATATGCTAAGAAGTAAGGGAGTACTTCCAACCCTACATGCGGAGGAGTCACCAGCAAGAACGAACGGCCGCATTACGGCCGTTCGCAAGCCGGTCCCAGGAAGGACTCCCGGGAGAGCGAGTCGGAAAATGGAACCCTCAGCGAGGCAGCAAAAGTCAGGCTCGACCTAAGCCTTCTGAAATAAAGTACCTCGCATCGAATCAGGCTCGACCTCAGCCCTGAACGGTGCCGACCCGTCGTGACCCGAAAACAGGCTCGATCTAAGCCCTGCCAAGTACGGTCGAAACATTCTGCGACGGCCCGGCTAGACCGCAGCCCGGGAAAGAATAACACGCATCCTACGTGGGACACAGCCCCTCATCCCTCCTCTCTGCCGCGCAGTGCGTGTGGAGACCTTAGGGACATCTACGACGGTGGAGTGGCACCCTCCGAGAGGAAGACTCCGAGCGACGCCGGCCCCCGGACACCAGGACCCCGCAGCGCTTTCGGATCCAGAAGAGTTGGTCTTATTACTGGACGAATAGAGAAAATAATAAAAACACCTGTTTGTTGTCACCGTATCCCCTTGTGCCCTTATTTCCACCCGGACCCCACAACGGACTACGACACGAAAAGGTCGCACCGTAACATCGCCACACAGCAAACAAGAAAAATTATGAAGAACGGAATTGGAACGCTAAATTAAACCTAAAGTATCAATGAAATAGAGTGTGGGATTTTAAAATGGTATAGTTCATTCGTCTAATAAGTATTTCCTGTCTTAATCCCAGTTTCCCGAATCAGGCTGACGCATGATGACCTTGCATATAATTTTAGGAAGTCGAGGCCCAGTTTCCTCAAGAGCCCGAAAGAAAGGTAGAAAAATTAAAATGAAGCCATTTTATTTTTTTGAATGCATACATTTCCAAATAAAAAAATATATAAATCCCTTCATGCAGGCAATTTCTGGAGGAGGGCAGAAGAGGAAGCTGAAGTTTGAGACACCAACGATGAAAAAATACCTTACATGCAATTTAGCTGGGAAATGGAGGAAAGAAGAAAAAGAAAACATGTATGGGGATATCCTGAAAGCTATGCAGAAAAACAAGAACCGAATAGCTTTGCTGCCAGCAATGATTCGCCTTAAGGCAAAAACCATGAACAATCAGGAGATTCCATCTACCATCAATGAGAAGGAAGAGTCGAGGCAGAAATGGCAGCGTAGAGAGAAGCGATGTCTTCCTACATCATGACGCAAGCAACAAAAAGGAAAGTTGTTTATTGCATTTGCCGTAGGAGATGCAGGAGGGAGGACGCGAAACACATGGTCAGGTGCAGAGAATGCCAAGAGTACTATCATTTCTCTTGCATTGGGTTGAACACATTCCTGCCCTTCTTTGCAAAAGAATATGTTGTTCATGTGTGGGAGTCCTAAGAGTATCAACAAAGTGGTGTTCAAATACAAGGAAGGGGGGCTTGGGTTAATTATTCTCATCTCTTAAATTTAATGAGAATAATTAACTTTCCTTCTGAATCCTTTGTATGAATGTAGTCTGGATTCATACTGTAAATTCGCATTTAAGAAGCACCGTGCAAAAATATATCCACCGACCTTTCGTGCTCATATATGCCTTCGGAGTGTACTATAAAGGGAACCCTGACGAGTACAGAGGACAAGAATCTTTTAAGAGGGACAACCGACACGGCTTTCGTAAGGAAAAAGCTCGTCCAGTCAGAGAGAGAGAGAGAGAGAGAGAGAGGGAGATAATTTACTAGAGCTCTTCGTAGCAGGGACTACGCCGATTTGAATGTATGGGAAAATGCAGTCTAGAGCTGACTATTTCAAACAGTTTCCAGTGAATCGCGGTTGTCGAAACGACCTGCCAATGAAGTTCACGACAGCCTTGAAAGGTGTCGTCAGGTTTGGAATGAACAGGCACAGCTGGAAAACGCATTAAAAGTTTCCTACAAGTTCACGGAGTCCATCCAATAATTTTAATATTCCTCACTGAAACAGAGAAGAGTGCACAGGAACCTGTGCATGCTAGTAAACGTGACCTTTTTCAGCCGCAAAAATATAATTTTAGGGTAGGGTACGGTACCCCCTGCTAAGTACTCTGGTATGTAGAAAAAAAAAATGTTTCAGGTCACTATTTACAACTGCTCAAAAATGCTTGAGGTGAGTCTCCTCACCAGCATTTTAAATGTCCTCTGGTTGAGATCCACAATCTTTCCATCAACACGAAGGTGGTCGTACTAGACGATTAAAGTTTGAACGTTCTCAGTGAGTATGAGGAAGATCGGAAATTTCTCTCGAGAAATACAACAAGTCTTTGGCTCACAATCTAATTATAATTTCAGCCAAGTGGCATCAAGTGAGCACTTGACTCATGTGCTGCGTCAATTCTGCTGGGGCATTGAAAATGAAAATGGAGGCATATTTGCTAAGGTGTACTTCCAGGGGGTAGTTATGAAAAAGGTGACCCAGAAAGGGTCTTGTATGGATTGCAGGTTTGGTTTTAATAGTTTCATATGCAAGGTTGAAATATGATTAGAGATCTTCGATTGGATCAAATTCACAGGAAAGGGGATTCGTAGATGGAACCCTCTTTCTCAAGTGGTTTGCAAACAGTTTCTTGGTCAAGGCATGTACTTCTCCAGACCGCTCTACGTCTTTGTTGCATGATGGATATGCCAGTCATGCACATCCAATTGGGATTCGTCTGGCAATTCAATGTCATGCTTCTCTGCCTTGTGCAACACGCTACCCATATAGGCTGACAAATTTTTCAAGGTGAGACACAAATATGAAGATGAAATAAGATGGCAGTTAACCCTAGAAGTGCCAACCGTCGAATAACTCGATGTTGTTGGCCACCGTACTGCTCTTCACTTTTAAGGTTAAATAGTCATGCGAGGTGTTCTATTTGACTTTCTTCATAAAACTTGAACCATTTATGCAATGGACATTACCTCATCAGATCCATCTTTCTTGGCTTGTGAATACAGCCTAAGCAATGAGGGGTAGGCTATGGATTGCAAAAAAGATGTTCCCAGAACCATCAAGGTTTCTTTTTGAAGAGTCCATGAGCATGAGCTCAATCAAGAATGGCCATGGCAAATGTGGAATACATACACTCAATTCAATGGCCATGGCAAATGTGGAATACATCCACTCAATTCAATGGCCATGGCAAATGTGGAATACATCCACTCAATTCAATGGCCATTGACAAGTAGTAGCTTCTCAAGTCCTAATACCTGATGAGAAAGTTGTCCCAGGTGTTTTTATGCAGTGGAATGCTGGGGTTACGTCTCCTCAAACAGATGGAATTCAAGATATACCAATGACCTCCCATCTTCATCGAATACCATCCAATCTCCAGCTCCAGGAATCAAGCTCTTTAGGACAGGAATTGTCAGCCAAGATCTGGCAGACCGCTTTACAATTCCTGAAGAATACATTCATGGACGAAAACGTCCTATTCAAGTCTCAGGCAAGGCCAGGATTCTACCAGGACCTGCGGTTAAAGATAAGGTAGGTAAGCAGGTTAGGTAACAAGGTAAGGCATCACCAAATCCTCTTCGAAGGCTTGCGGCAGCGCTTCAATTAGATGAGCAACAAGGACGAATAGAATCAGACCTTGACTTTCGTTTCCGAGCATGGTTTCCAGAAGCAGGCATCAGACTTTGCAAGATGTAAATTGTCCCGAAGAGTTTTTCGGAACATTAATGGGATCATGGGGTATTAGGCATGTCACATCTGGAGAATAGAGCTATTTTGAACCATGCTACAGCTGCAAACACCAGAAACTTCTATGAAGATGACGAAATCAGCCGTATGTGCCAGGGCAAAAAGAACGTCGCCTGAGAAGGGCCGAATTATCAAATAAAAGCGATTGATGTTGATAAACTTAAGAGGTTTTACAGATTATGGATGGATTCTAACTGGAAAGTCAAAAGGAGGGTTCCCCATTTTTGCTTCTCTACGAACGACGTGGTGTGGCTTTACCAGTTGCATCTAGGACACGTTCTGTCCTAGATGATACCAACATACGATTCTGATCAACTTCAATTGCAAAGATCTCCTAAGCTTGATCGTCTGTTATATCAGCGCCGAAGACTGTTGGGCGCATGCGATGTGTGTCCTGATCAAAAACCTGTAAGAACAAGATCTGTCAAATGTGGAGGTAATCAAGTGTTTCAAGCAGTGGCAAACGGTCGGTAAGAACCGCATTGAAAACGTTGGTGATGAGTGTTGACTATAAGCAGATGCTTTGTAAAGAAATTGAAGGCCTTAGTAAAACACCATTACGGCGGTAATGTGCAGGTCACGCACATGAGGGAACCGAAGCAGAACCTTTCCGACGATGGAGAGGATCGCAATCATGAGGGATTTCGCGGAAAACTATTCCTTTACCTTGCAGTACACTGCCCTGGGGTATTACTGGAACGCTACGAAAGGCAACGCTGCACTCATTCGTCACCTATTACAAGCAGGATGACCTGCTCGGGCATGTCAGCATTATTCTGACACTTTAATTCGAAGAGTTCAAAAGTTGTGACGGTGGTTGTGGTCGTCACACCCATGTGCAATGCCATTCTGGGTCATAGGCCTACCAAGCCATTCACATACTTTAATGCAAAGAGCCCCACCGCGCGAGGCCTACGAGACTATGTCACTTAATGCCATAGGCTAGGCCATCCACACCTCAAAGCCCCAGGTCCTTGAGGCTATGCAAATTCTATCCCATGCAACGTTTTTAGCGCCAGATCCATCGAGCTATAGCAGCCTGAGCCATAAGCTTCACACTTAGTAGCACCCTTTGATTGACACAGCTAACTGAATGCGTGTAACGTTTCCACTGATCGACTGCAAGTTCTCCATTTCGATAGTATTAATAATTATGGTTAAGTTTTTTTTCTGTTAGGTCAGGCATGGTGGTTCGGGACATCACTTCCATGCAATAGTCTTGTTTGCGTTTCATGTCATGGCCGAATTATTTGAGTTCTCATGCTTGATGATAAAGTAATAACGAATGTCTTTGTTTCATACGTCGCTCCTCCCATCAAAATTGTGGCGATTTTTGCGCGGTGGGGTTGAACGTGAAGAAAATGTTGAAAAGAAATCCCACAGGACGGCGATGAGGCAGTTGCTGCAGATAATAAACGGGTGGTGCTGGCGCGGAAACAACGTTTGCTACTGCAGTCGAGGTGCTAGCCATTGACTGATGAACAGTACCCTGTTGCACGTTGGGAGCGTGACTCTGAACAGCAAGAAGCCGAATGCTGAGCTCAGCAATAGGAGAGCCATGCAGCTTGCTGGGCAATTTGATGCAAGGAACGCAGCACTCAGGTGTCGAAAGCCGGGGGGCGGCCGGGAATTGAACCCGGACCTCCTGCTTGCCGGACAGGTGTGCTACCATTACAACACGTAATTCGGGACATGTCAGGCCACTCCATGTCATCTCAAATCACTGCTCGCTGCCCAAACAACTGTAATGTCAGGCTGTGTATATTGATGTAGATGGGAGGCATTTGTTTCACAACGGAAAAATGCTCATGGAAAAATCACACTTTAGCATCAGTGAGGAACACTTTCAAAGCCTCAGGGTAATGTGGTGGCGAGACATTTTCTGGAATTCGTCGCTAGCATTGTGCCGCACATGTACTAAATTCCCTTTGTGCCTTCAAACAAGTTCTTGGAAATGGTCCGTACTGTTTCAGTCATTAGTGTCCGTACTATATGCTAACGCTAATAGCACATGAGCTAATCGGTGTTGCATGAGTATTGAATGTGGTAGGGAGACGAAATCAGCAAAGTCGTCTTGAGTCTCATGAAAACGTGCTAAACCGTTCACAATGAACGGTTGTGGCAATCAGCTGGTATATCATGATGGTGTTTAGGAACGGAATCTCCCTGTATACTGTAAGCCATAAGTCTTCTTATCCGTTCAGTCGAGTACGACTCTCGGCCACACTATGGATCAGTGTTCTCCATGTCTTCCGATCTCTCACGGCTTCTTTCAATTCTGCTATGTTCCTTTCTTGATGGTATCTAGCCAGCGAGTTCTTGGGTGGCCTCGTCTTCTTTTGCCACTGACCATTCAATTTTCCTGTGCTCATACCATTTACATTCCACGTTCCAATCTTATATGGTTTTGTGCAGCGCAGAGTGGTCGTTTCGCTGCGGGCCACATCAGCAGATGGGCGTCCTAACGGATTTAACCTATCCACAATTTTCCTGTGCTCATACCATTTACATTCCACGTTCCAATCTTATATGGTTTTGTGCAGCGCAGAGTGGTCGTTTCGCTGCGGGCCACATCAGCAGATGGGCGTCCTAACGGATTTAACCTTTCCGCGTCATCACTGCCCCAGCTACTTCGACCTCCTCCTTGCTCTTCCCCAGTCGCATTTTGGGTACCTTCCAGCCTGGGGGTCCCACTTTCCAGTACCATGTCGGAATCATTGTTGAGTCGTTGATCCATAGAATATTTTGGCAGAATGCTGGGGTAGGTTGCCAGGTCTTTCCCCAAAGCCATAAGTGTATATACATAATGAAGCGGTTCAGTTCCGAATGGGTAATGATATGAACAGAGGATTGTCAAGGAGATGGTATGCTCATAGTAGATGGTTCAAATTTCCGTCTATTAGACGGCCAGCGTAGCAGCCGCAGGCCGCTAGTATACAACACATCACTGTCGCGACCACACCGGTGTTACTGTATGGGCATGTCAAAACCAGTCATAGCGGAGCAGTGGCAGGGCTTGTCCCGAGCTCAAAAGGATCCGTTACTTTACGGATGGAGCAGTGGCTCGGTACAAAAATCGGAATATGTCCCGAAACGTTATTCTCCATGAGAAAGACTTTCGAATACAAGCGGAATGGCATAGCTTTCCCTCCTCACAGGGTAAAGAACAACCACCTTCAAGCAAAACACAGTACCAGAATTCCGCCCGTCGACCTACAAACCTACGGATTCTTCCTTCCCCTCCAGCGACGACGATTTTATTTTTTTTAATAGACAAAGAACAAGGAATGCAGTAACGTGAAACCCACTTTTCACAGACTTTTTACCTATTTTAAACCCCCCCCCACTCATCTCTCTACGGTACTCACTTCCTTTAGGTTTAAGCCTAACCTACAGACTGCTTTCAGACCACGCCAAAGCCTAACTTTTTCTAATCAAAAGAAACTAAATTCTCGACTTACGGCGCCAATTAGGCATATACGGGTGAACTGTGGTCTTCGAAACATCTGGTTGAAGACTTGTAACATTTGACCAATCGCGGGCCTCTTCATTCGATCACGAACCATTTCAGATATATTAGACCGATTGTAGGTATGTTTTGCGTTTCATAAACCATTTCAGTGGGACGCGGAACATTAGACCTGCCAGAAATTCCTGGAATCATTTCGAATAAGACTGAAGAGAGACGGCCTTCGAGAAGCGTGGAATCCATGGTATGCTCCATCCTGTTAATTCAGGGATGTCCGGATAAAATATCTGCATATCCCACCACATCGATCAATAACTGCTAACCACCGATTCAATCTCAGATACAAGAACAATATCCAGACGCTAATACCAAGGTTGAAACTGTCCTGAATCTGGCTTCTTTTCGGCGCGGTACCAGAGCAAACACTCTAAGCCTAATTGGACAACAGGTCATATTTTTTTTTTAAGACGAAACGGAGCATCGTAAACGAATAAGCCACTTTTCATCATCTGCGAGTCCATCTTTCTTATGGTTGGTCTCTTTTCCGGAAACTCCTAGAAGTGCCTATCCAAGGGGGGAAATGAAATTGACATCCTCCAAAACGAGATTCAGTATTCTCCACAACCCGGGGAGATGGAGCTACAAATTTGCTGGACCGATACTGAGAAGTATGCCAAATTTCATTCTTGGTGTTCCTTTCAGAGAGGAATACGAGAAGGTTGAATCAGGAAAGAGTTGCAAAGAAAGGCGATAGGCGCAATAGCACTAGTGAGCATTGACGATAATTGGTTTGATCGCGGATGGGCACTACCGCTTTATCAATCGCTCTTGGCCCACAGGGCTATGCTTATCCGGGTCATAGGCTTAGCCATAGATCCCTATGAATCCTGATTTATGATACACCTGGAAACATCGAAAAGATGCTGAGGAACAGCATGCTAAATCTGCCAACATGCGAGAATTGTTACCAAGGTTACTTATATATAACATGCAAGAATCAAACGCGTTTGGGCTATTATTCTGCCCGACAAACTTGCAAAAAATGCGAACGTTTGCGTCTTCCCCCGTCGACATGGTTCGACGCGCACGCACGCTGCTCACCATCCAGCGTTAACAGGCTCGTGTTGCTCTACAGTTGACGCAGCCCTACGCTGCATCCATTCATCTCTAATCTCGGCATTGTCATCCTCAGGTTGCTGACTGGATAGTGCCGATATACCCTACTTCGCCGATTCTGTTCCGCGGGCGCGTCGCGTTACTTCTATATTTTCTTAATCCTGTCAAGCATATACCTAGACAAAGCACAGTCTCACAAGCCCATCAGTTGCATATACTTCCGAGTCATGGGTTAGGTCGTCAAACCATGCCATAGCCAATGGTCTACTGCGGCGTAGGCTTGTAAGCCTCTGAAACCTTGACATACCAATCTAAACACAATACTAACCCATCCTCACGAAGCAGTGTACTGGTACTTGTCGTCCCATGTCCTTTCAAGCATATGGCTTGGAAAGCAGAAATCTCTCACGTCGGGCTATAGTGGCAGAATTTTCTGCCGAATAGTCATTTGATGCGGATGGGATGAAAGTGTTTATTAACTCATCTCTCACTAAAACATGATTCGAAAAGGGGTTTGATCATTTTTCGTTATTAAACGCTATTTTCTTCCGATTCCTGAAAAAGCTGGAATGTAATTTGTCGATATATTTTATCCAGAAGGGCCGGCAGAAGTGGCTTTCGGTGAGCAGTGGCGGCTCGTGGGTAAAAAAACTGGGTAGGCAGCAGTGGGGTGGGGGTGTGGGGAGTGGTTTGAGCAGGGGGAACACATTCCTTTGATAGTAGCAGGGGCATATTCGCCCCTCTCTCTACCTGGCTCAATACTCGGAGGAGATTGGTGAGCGAAGGGAGAGTCCCTACAAAAAATTCCTGGAACCGTCGCTAATGGACTGTCATTGCTATTGAAATAATACCAACATTTGATCATCTGAACATTTGCCTTCATTTGTGAAGTAGGTCAATCCTTCTATCCTTCAATTTTGTGAATTCCTCAATGACCCTTTCGTACGATTGCCCTCTTTGTAGGGATGACACCAACTCATTTTCGATCGAAATTTTCGCCAGACTATCAAGGCTTTCTTGGCCTATCGCATTTCTTGGATACGCTTTAACTCGTTTCAAGCTAGAGAATGATCGCTCCGTGGAGGCAGTTGACACGGGCAGAGTCATTTGGAGCCTTAGAAGCTTTGTTAGTTGGTCCAATGGTTCATCCAGGCCTGAATCGTGAAGGATTCTCAGAAGGGACGCCGAATCCTTTGGTAAATCTTCCGAGCCCCAGAGTGTTTTCAACTCGTTCATCAACTTGTGCTTGTCAAATGAAGGATATGCATCCAAGAGTGACTGAAAATGGACCAGAGAGAATGTCTTGGAATATTCAGAGAATCGCCCTTGATCGAGAAGCGAAAAGAACTTGATATTTTCCATGTCAGCAAATCTTGTATTCATCTGCGTAATCACACTGTCCAAAATTTCGTAGTACAGATGCCGATATTTTACTGAAGTTCTACTTTCACCTACTTCTTCATCTTCAGACTGACACGAAAGGCCAGCTTCAAAGTCTGTCCATCCTCTTCTTCTCTTTCTTTTTGGCTGAGGAGCACCGCACAAGTCCACTGCTCTTGTGTAGATGCTTGTAAGTGATTCATATGTGATAATTCCGCATTTGTTCAATGCCCTTGACTGGTTCCTTCACTTTCTTCATCGCCAAAACGACGTCAATAGTCTTCGATTGCAAAATTGAACAAAGGATGTCTGTTAATCCAAATATTCCGTAATAGGCGAGCAAAAGGAAGACAAACTCAAAAACCTCCAAATAGCTTCTCAAGCCACGGAATCCTGCAACAAATTCATGGTCTCGAAGCCAACTGAATGACTCTCGATCGTGTTGAATACTTGCAGCAGTGTCTCATAATTCTCCAAAATTGCTCAAACAGCCCGTCCCTTGAAAGTCCACCTGGTTTCAGAAGGTGATACCATCTTCCTCTTGGCATCTGGTTGGCATGCTTGCATCTTTGTCAGGAGATTCATCCGCTTTGGAGAACGGGAAAAGAATGAATGAAAAGCAACCAGGCCACACAGCAAAGCAGAAATGTACAGTCAGGTACACATTTTGTACGTTATGAGGTACAAACGTATGTCGTAAAATACGTTCGTTGAAAAGGTACAGGAGTTACACGTGTACCTTTCTTATCTCTATTCACATCGGGCTTAAGGGGGTTCAAAAACCGGTTCATGAACCTCAATTGTCGGCTTCGAAGGGAGCTTTAATGGCCCGTCATCTTGCACCACGTCTACGACAGGCAGCGACCTGTCAATTATCTCTATTCGCATCGGGCTTAAGGGGGTTCAAAAACCGGTTCATGAACCTCAATTGTCGGCTTCGATGGGAGCTTTAATGGCCCGTCATCCTGCACCACGTCTACGACAGGCAGCGACCTGTCACTGATAACACGCTGACAGCGTCTCCATTTCGCATAGGGCGTGCCGACTGTCTCATGAACACACCTGTTATCATGGGGACAGTAAGTAACTAGACCACCCTGTTTAAGAAGGACAATCTTTCAAGTTTCTTGAAAGTTGGCCGCCCATTTCTCAGAGAGAAAAAACTCAAAACCTGTTGGTTCACACTTCTCTGTTCCCGTACAAAACCCCAGCATTTAAAATTTTCCAGAATCATTGATTGCCATTGAAACATAATATTTATATTTTTACTAAATACTCCTTTACAAGTATTACGATAAGATAAATACAGGGAAAGGAAGAAAACTCTTCTCCTAAGGTCTGGTGAGTTCTGACTCGAGTTCGAAAATTTGAGGGAACATGAACGCCATCTTATGCCTACTTTGAGTACTGCACTGAGAACCCGGACATCTACGTCAGCAACGTACACATGTGTACGTCTGGACCACACGTGCAGACCCGAGGGACACAATATGTACCTCTCCTTGTACGTTTCTACTTTGCTGTGCAGAAAAGAAATGCTTCACTTGCAAGAACAACACCAAATTCAAACGGTGACAATAACAGTGAAGGAATAATGCTCCAGGAAAAATTTCCTTGATTCTCGCCTGCACGCCAGGGAGATTTCCAGCCATTGCTGCAGCTCCGTCATAGGTTTGGCAGACTAGCTTCTCTGATGGATGGATATTTCTTCAGCTCATTTGCAATCAATGAGGTGATGATTTCTGCATCACGTGATTGAGAAACGACAAAAAATCCATGGAAACGTTCTTGTACATTTCCTGTCCTGTCAACATCGCAAATGATAATGGATAACTGGGCTCTAGTAGAAATGTCGGTTGCTTCTTTGATTTCCTCCTTGGATATTACATTTCCGATACAAGAATCAGGTCATTCTGGATTGTTTTGAGGTGCCCTTGAAAATGGCATTCTCGCACTCAAGATGTTCTCTCAATGCTTGATCGTACCTTTTCATGACGTCCAGAAACTTCACATAGTTCCCTCTGTTTAGAGATGTTGTGGTTTCATCGTGCCCCTAGAAGGCTAACTCTTGCTGTTCCAGAAACACGGCAATATCCACAAGTCTCTTTAACACTTCTCGATTTTGGGAGACCAAAATCTGATCTTCTTCTGATCATATTTCTCCACATTAAGTCTTTGGGCCGTGGACAAGACTTCCTCGATCCGAAGGCGACCAAAGAGACTTAATTGTACGGCAGAGTCTAGACGGAATTTTGAAGTTTCATGCCTTCTTGAAGCTTGGCTCAGGTTCTTCAGTTCAGTGTAACCACGACTGAACCACAAATTTTCTCCTCCAACAGCACTGCGATTCGTGTTCCCAAAAAAGCAGACAGGGCCAACAGAATAATGTTTGCTTTATCCCAGAGGCAGTCAACCATGCCTTCTTGAGAAACCAATAATTGGAAAAGCTTCTATTGACTTTGCCAGATTTTTGCACGATTGAAAATTTTGGAGTCTCTCTTCCAAGTCTTTTCACTTCGAGTTGTTGCTCAAACGGTAACGTAGTGAAAAGGTGTTCTAAAAGGAAATCGACAGAGTTCAACTCAGCTGACATTTCGACAGTTTCGCATTCTGAAATAATATAACATCAGCCCAGCAACCAGGATTTCACCGTACACGGGATGTGGGGGGACAGCTGAAATTTGTTAATATCGTTATCTTTGGATGAAGGGCCACTCGACCCTCAGGTATATCATTTTTCTACCCCCTCCCCCCCCTCCCCCACCCTTGGGGCAGCAATTCTGCTTGGTGGAGATTTAAATAATTCCAGGGGAGGGCTGGAGGCTCCCCCTCCCCCTGGTTACGGACTTGACGTAAGTTTCGGATTTTTGCATTCAATAATTGTAAATCTAATTCTAACGTTATCAGAACTAGTCATCAAGGAAATTACTAGCATCCAACTGGAAAAGTGACGAAGACTTACACCATCGATGAACTTAATTATTTCATTGCAAGCCCCCCCCCCCCCCCCCCCAGAGATGCGAAGCATTGTCAGTCTAGACTCAGCGGTTCCCAGACTTCTTAAAATTGCGACCCACTAGCTGACGTGCAGGAAATTTCCCGACCCAACAGAATCCAGAACAAGGCATTTTCAAAGTAATTACGACGTCAAGGAAATATGATCAACCTTTTAGGCAGGGCATGCATTATCCTGAGCGGATGCGGATATAGTGATTTTTTATACTGGGAAAATGTACGCGACCTACCAGTGGGTCACGACCCATAGTTTGGGAACTGCTGGTCTAGACAATATGTAACACTGGGAAACAGTGCCTCTTCCAACAGAGAGCAACAACGAAATCGGGTGGGATTGAGGAACCAGAACTCAGGACTAATAGAAGGCTGTTCGGAATGATTCCTTATTCAATCTGCATGATAATACTGTAGAGTAGGTATGACCAGGTGTGACATCCACAGAGGCTTCCACGAGCACGTGCTTCTGAGCAGAGGGCGAGAGGGAGCGATTCTCATCCTTCCCTTCCTGCGCAAGGAGTAACTGCGCAACGTAGGCAAGCCTACCTTCCCTCATTCCAGGGTTACGGTTCACGTCCCTTTCTCCCTCTTCTCGCTCCTGCATTGGACTCGTGGGGATTTGAGCCCAACCAGAGTAGGAAGGGAAGGCCGTGCCTACTCTCAGCGCAGTCTCATTATGCTGTTACTTTGCAATGGAAATAAGTATTTCCAGCTGTGCTAATCGAAGAATAATGTAGCAAATATTACTATTAGAACTCTAACTTTAAACTGGGTAGGCACTGCCTACCCTTACGAGCCGCCATTGTCGGTGAGACACGAAGACCAACGCCTGTCTTCTTGTATTTAATACCACTTCACGTAACTAATGTTCTCTCAAAATAACCCTGATCTCAACTGCACTAGCCCTTTCGATTTCACGTGGCAGTCACGCGGCTTGATCGACTTTATAGTTCACAGGACACAACAGGGCTAGGTAAAAGGATGAACTTTCGCACTTCTGCTGCGGACCGAGTTACCGCTAGAACTTGCGGCCTATGCATTCCAATAGTGATTGTATGATAGTAAATACGGTTTATCATGCAGTAAGCGATGAACTCATCTACATTACTTAGACACGTCGGTCCATCCATATATCTTAGAATACACTAAAGCAATTCTGCTGAGAATTTAGCCGTTAAGGCTGTGTTGTATTGCTTTCCCAGGTCATGGGCAAAAAGGGCATTTCTTGATGCTCGAAACCGATAGGCCAGCAAGCCTTCGCCTCATCGAGTAACAGGCCATGCAGCTGATGGGGCCACGAGGTTGTGATTTACCAGGGTACAGGCTAAGCGTGACCCTGAAGGCCTACGTAAATGAAGTTCAATCTATGGCCTGCCATGCTGCAACCTTCATTACCCTGAAGTCTTCTTAATACAATGCATGGATCTTATTCTAGTCGAAAAAGTTGGCACCAATGGCTCACTCCCTTTCTAGTCGTTGGTCAGGCGCCATGCGTGAAACTTCTAAGCAGCTGATAGGCTTGTATACCTGGGTTTTCAGAAGGTATAGGTGTGGCGGGACGGGGAGCGTGGTCAAGAATTCCAATTCGATGCGACGCAACCGCGGAACAGAAGCCGTTAGGTAGCTTTGGTTTGCACTGATCAGTGAATAACGTGAGGGTGTTGATGGACAGGGTTGAGCTGAATGGATGCAGCTCATCGCACCACTTATGGAGATCTCCATCCGTTTGTTTGCCTAGCCTATGGCCGATAAAGTCTGCTTTTAACAGGGTTTCGAGCTTTAGGCCAAGGTAACTGACGCTTTGGTTAGAGCGGCGGATCGAGGGGATAAAATGTCAATTACACGGCATGTATGAACCGTAGTCCTTACTTCGACAATTGCGTTGTGCCTCTGAAAACGCGCGTGCGCTCGACGCAACCAGCCCTTACGGGCTTCAATAAGCTCTGCAAGGCGCGCTAGAGCTGGAACACCTACGCCTTACGAGACACTGCACTACCAGGCGCGGCAGTGTTCACAATGTTCCTTTGTAGCTGAGAAACGGTAACTTCGTCGCAATCGTTTTTATTGTCACGGTTAGGAGGTGTTCCATCTGAAATTATTGACTTATTCTCAAGAGTTCTAATGACTGTCGATGAGGGAAGATGTAAATGTTCGCGAGTTCGTCGGGCAGTATAACAGCGCCAAACTTTTGCTTCGCTATGTTGTACCTGTTGTCGACATATCTGGCGAGATATATTATATCCCTACGACCAGTTCACAATCTGATATCGATTCAGCAGGAGGAACAACTTGGTAAGCAACTTGCGCGTGCCTATCTATTTTTACGATGCGGATGAAATTCAACGGCGCATTAAAATTTGGATCTGGACGCGAATCGCAGTGTCTTCATCGACGGAGCTGGCCATAACCACACGAGTTCACACACGGCCTTCGCCTTGCCATTTATGCATGGAACGTGCCGTTTCGCAGAAATCAGGAAGTGAATCGAGCGATCGACGTGATCGTTTAAGATGAGGTGCTGAGTTGAAAAATTTCCCGCCAAACTCTTCTCGGTCAAATCGACGAGACTTACATCAAAATGAACCAGCTGTGGTCATCGTCCCGAACGATTCGTTCGAAAAAAAACATGCAGCAAATCGAATTCCGTTTGCATGTGGGCAATGAACCATTTCCACGAGGACAGGGCGATCCATCTGAGCTCTCCGAGCGTTTGTCAGGTGATTGTATCTCTGATGATTTGGTGAACGAGCTGTTTGGACTGCGACAAAGGGTCTACGATGTCGAAATGAGAAGTGCCCTGCACTGTTGATTGATTGCTCCACCCCAAAAGTATTATTATTCTCTGAGGGGTGGAAATTCATATTTATGCTCCGTCGAATTCATTCAGCATGGTGAAACTTCGTCGAGTCTAACATCAATTGTGATTATCCCCCCCTTAACTCCTGGCTCAATTTCGTCGCCATTCGCTATTCCAATCATAGAAATCTGTGCTTTATGACGCGTTTGTTGGTCATAAATGAAACTTTCTGGTGATATTTTGGTCTGGGAATTCGTGACACTTTAATGTTCTGTATTGCATCTGTTACGTTCTGAATGTATGTAACGAAAATTATAGCTAGGAATAGTAATTAGGAAAGTTGGAGGAAGGGAAGGGTTGTGTACGCCATTCGCAACATCTGAGAATCTTTCTTTTGTACATAAGCTCATAAACAAATTTAACGGTGATTGGTCAATTAGGGACACAAACGTATACCCCGACGGGCTAAGCGATCCAGGGGGTCGAGAACGTTCTTGTTCCAAACGTCCTTCTTCGGAGCCATTGCACAATGAACAAGAGACCCTGTTCATTCCTGGCTTCTGGTCCCACGATAAATCCATGGAGCCCCCAGCTGCAAGGCTTTTTCCTGAAAAGAGCTAACATCAAAAGATGAAATTTGACTTGTTACGTTACTTAATCATAAAAGAAAACATGTATTCGAGTATTTGTTTAAATTGCCACTAACCAGTTAATCCCTGTGTTTGCATATGGGGCTGCCCGATTCGCTAGGTCCCCCAGCTCTTGCAAGAACAAGGTTTGCAGGAAGAAGAGACCCTGTTCATTCCTGGCTTCTGGTCCCACGATAAATCCATGGAGCCCCCAGCTGCAAGGCTTTTTCCTGAAAAGAGCTAACATCAAAAGATGAAATTTGACTTGTTACGTTACTTAATCATGCTTTGAGTGTAAAAAGGAAAAGCTACCCGACTTAGGCGAGATGTTAGGGCTTACGGTAGAGACTCTTACTCAAAGCACGCTCATAGTCCGTAATTAGGCAGTGAGGTCCCACAGGGGGGGGGGGGAATCTGCTTCAGGGTGATGCGGTATATTTCTCTTGTTCGTCTGGCCATTAGAGCAAAATCTACTGGAAACCCACTGGTTTTTGAGCTAATTTTATAAAAACATCTAATTACTATTGGGTTGGAAAGAAAGTCTTGCAACACTTTCTAAAACTACTGTATTTACAAAATATTTCAAAGGAATGAAGCTGTTAACGCAACACGGAGACTTTTGCGCGCACGCGAGCTGCGTTGGTCGGGAATGCCCGAAGTTATTCGAGACGTTCCGCGCGATCTCGACCTTGTGGATGCGGAATGCTCTGTGAAGTCTCTACCGTAAACCTCATTCGGCAACCATCTGAACGACCTCGGCTATCGGAAGGTTTACTCGACATTCTTACTACTCGACCTTCTCGTTTGCTCCGTTGGTACACCCTTTTTCTGGTCAGAGGTTATTCATTGCATGATATACATTTTCCTCCTGTTGATGTTTCGTATCGTGTTTCGTTACGGATCTCAAACGAAATAGCTACAATCAAATAGTTATTGTTACATCACCCACATACAGACACGTCAGGAACGCCCGCATAAAACATACACATCTTTCAGTCCGGTGGCTGGATCCTGTCAGCAAGAGCGGGATTGTGTACAGTGTGGCTGAGTGGTCAACCGCGTCGTTGGTAGAAACTGGGCCGTCGGTGGTGCCGAATGAGGTTTACGGTAGAGACGGTTGGGATGCCATGGAATCCTGCCATTGTTGGCAGTTGATCGATTTACAGAAGTTCAAGACTGTGTGGTAGAAGTTGTGAGGAATTTTGTAAGTAATTTCTTCCTTTTTGATGCAGTGGTTGCGAGAGAAGCCTTAATGCGACCTTATTGCAAACGCTCTTTTTCAGTTATAAAGTTCCACACGTAACAATAGACTTGAAGGGAAAACAAGCATGATTAATTTATACCGCAATTGTCAAAATAGCTTCCTTTCATATTTCTGAGTGGGTGGAAAAGTACTTCGAAACCTATAGGGTGCCACGTAATGATAGTGTCCCCATCTTTAGAGGACGGTTTACTGAGAAAACCTTGAGTAATGTCATCTGAAAGGGTCTTGTATTCTGCATATTTCTTAGGCGATCGAGAGTTTTGTGCTTCCTTTTTCGCCGCGTGTAATAGCTTCTAAATACTTAGCTTATGGTAAGTGACTTGATGTCACACCTCAACCCTTTTAGTGCCAGAGAAACTAGTATATCGTGGTTTTTAGCTTACGAATCGGCTGCGTGGCATTACTAAATGTGTGAAGACGCAATAGTTATTGTTCTTAATCCATTCTAACTCATCAGCATCTAAAACTGCGTACTGGTACCAATCGCCTCATGGCCTGGAAAGGCCTGAATTCATCAAGTTCTTCACCTCAGGCAGGTCAAGTCACTTGATGTGCAAAAAACGGATTAATAAATATCCGGCACACAATCATGAAAGAAAGCTATCTTCTTCGTCACCTATGGCGATCCCCCCTTAGAACTATTGGGTTGTTGCATAATTTCGTAGCGTTTTTTGTTACGTACTTAAAGGTAAACGAGCTACCGTATGGGCGATATAGTTCTTGACGTGTGAGTTTGGACCTGAGGCATTGACATAATCGTTCTAAACTTCCTAACATTTTCACCGACACTGGTATGAAAAGTTCCCGACTGTACGCAGTCCCTCATATATTTTTAAGAGGCCAAATTCCTGGTCGTTCGTACTCGTGCACGCTGGACTTTTCCTGGGTGAATCCCAGTACAATTTATGCGAGCTGCTACGAGTACATAATGAAAGGACCCAGAAATGTTTACAATATTGTCGATTATTGTGAAAAAACCCTGGATATTCTTGGGAGTTCGAGGATTAAAATATTACAGGCATACCTGTAGACCTCAATATGGTGTAAATCTTTGTTGTATACTGTATGAATTTTGTGGATAAGACAGTTCTTCTATAAAAGGGTGAGACGTGCTGCTTCTTTCAAGTACTTTCGAAAGTTATGACATTTAAAAATTTTATTGGCGAAGTTTGATTGGGTTAAAACAACAACCGAAACATCACGGTTATTTTGGGAGCGTATCTCATCTTGGTCATGTTTCCTCGTTATAGGATGGAGTCGATGTCTACCATTACTTCTCCACGGTCGTATCGTTACGTCGTCATTAGATGGAATTCTTACGGTTTCCACGAGAAGTCATATCAGCTGTTTTGTCGTCCAAGTTGTTTATAAGTTTTCAACATTCGTTCACGGAAGGAATAATGTTTTTTGGTATATTTCACTGATTAAGGCGTGGAAGTTATGTTCCTCAAAGATTACTGGGATGTCTTCAATGCTTGACATTTAGTCTGTCTTCATTGAAACGATATATTGAAATACATTGAGGAAAAACGAAGAACATAGACCAGGGCTTCCCAACCTAGGGGTCGCGACCCCATTTGGGGTAACAAAGATCATGTTTGGGGTCGCGAACCGGGCACTAAATGCAAAGTCACGTTTTTCTTTGTGATTTTAGCGCATAAGCGGGGGGAGCCTGTGTTACTTCGGCCAGTGCTTGTGGCCGTGAATAGAATGAAAGTCATTTTTGGGGTCGCACGTGGAAAAGGTTGGGAAGCCCTGATATAGACTAAATGGATAATAATCCAGATAGGGATTGCATTTGTCCTGAACTTATCGTCTCGGTAGGCACGTCCAGACCAGGTTTCAACTTTCCATTTTCCATGTCTCTCCGTTTTACTCAAGCAAAAATAAAGTTATGGAAGGGGAAGGAGTAACGGGACATGGAAAGCAAAATAAGCCAAATGAAAGTCAAGGAATGGACGGGAATTGAACCCGGACCTCCTGCTTGTTGGACAGATGTGCTACCACTACACCACCGAAGTGAAGACATCCAGTCGACCCTCTCAATGCCATTCTCATCCGTTACAATATATATTTAAAAAAAAACGTTTTCCCCAAATTGTGTACCCCCAGGGCTTGTACCTCCAAAGTCGGATTTTTTCTGAACTCTGCATCCCAAAAGGTACATATGTACAAAGTTCTAGAACATGGTTAGAAATAGCGTCAGTCAGACATTCACGATCGTCTATATATATTAGATTGAAAACATAGTCAATACCTTTGTCTCACCCTTATATTTATAATATATATTTAGTAAAGTACTCATTCAGCTTTAGTACTTTACTCTCATTCGTATTAATATCTCCCGAAGTGAAGTTGTGCGGCGGACTGAGACGAGGAGTGAAGGGGGGTCGTGAATGTCTGATATTCTTTGACAAGGAACCTCCTCCTCAAGGACCTCCGAAGTGCAATCCGAGTATTCTTGCTAAGGATCACGTGGAAGACACCGAGGCAAGCCCCTTGGAGGGAGTTGACAATGGTGAATACGATAGCAATTGCGGTGGCAGCCTTATCAAAGAAGAAGAAACCGATGATCCAGGTGGTTCCAAGGAGGCTTGAAAGCACCACGGCCGACCTCACCCATATATGCATTTCTCGCTCCTCCACCCGATGCTTTATCAATTTTGTGGATCTGCTGACTATTGCCATGGTCATCGCAAGAATGAATCCGTTCGTGAGTACCACCAGGGCCACAGGCCCTGCAAAGACCCAAATATATGCCCCATTCAGCCAGCAATAGTTTTCGTTGCCGTACGCGTTTCCTCTGGATATCCCAGCCGTACAGGAGACGATGACGGCAGGTATCCCATAGCAGAGTGCATAGTAAAATGGGATCCTATTGCGCCCAGTGTCAATGACCTTGACTAATTTGTGGTATATCAAAACTCCTTCAGCCATCATCCATGCGAATGCACACAGAAAGAAGTAATGAATGAACACAGCTATAGAGATACATACATTTCGATTTTCCGTCCTCTGAAATCCAATCAACAAGAGCAGTTGTGCCATGAAGAGGCTGATGCAGAGATTTCGGTGCACCATTGCCTTCTCCCCTCGGATTCCATCCACAAAGGTGAAAACGATGATGGACAGAAAGAAATGGTCCCGGGGATCGTGACGACGACGAAAACGTTCTTTTTCTCCACAGGAAGGGCTCCCTGTAGATCCATGATGGCAGCGAAATTCGTCAGATGTTGACATCGACAGACGGTATATCCAGGCCTTACTTGTAAGGCTTTACAGCCTGAATCGGAAAAGTTGTGAGTCTGTTCATCCCAAAACACGCACCGACTCCGTGGTTCTGGCTGTTCCCGGATATGTTGAACTCGATAAGTAACAGAGACATCACTTGTTGCCTCCTTGTCATTTTCTCGAGGACAATCTGGAGTCCCTTGAAACCTCAGAGAAGCTCCTACCATGTCAGAAGTCATTACCAAAGATGCCTTTGGATTTGAACTCAAAATCTGATGCAAAGAGCTGTATTGAACAAATACAACATTTGCCGCGCTCTGCATTTCAGGATCGTTTTGTGGTTTTAGCTCCAGGTAGGTTTTGTTCACGTAGAAAATTTTAGCATCGAAATTTCCCACTTCATCTCTCCAAGTCTCGAGTATCAATCGATCTTGAGGGAATCGAGAACTACCTCCATAACATAGGGAAAGGAAACCAACTTTGTCAACATGGTCCATGAGCTTAGAAACACATTGGCTGCGAAGATCTTCTGAAAGGGTTAACCATCCGCGAACTTCCCCCAATACAGTGTTCGTTAGTTTCATGTCCGATTGGGTGTAGTTTTCTACTCCAGCTTCTCCCCCGGGAGATTCCGCTTCATTTTGTTGAGCAGATTCTGACAATTCCATGAAATCAAGCAATTTCAAGATGTCCCCACCAGTCAATGTTCCGGAACTGTTTGACAATGCATTGTTAAGTTCGTCCACAATGCTATATACCGGGTCCTCTCTTGTGTCGTTCAGCAACTGAAACAATTCATCTATCATGTCCAGACTCCGACATTGAGACAGATCCGGGTACGTTCCTTCCCATTTCCCGTCTGTGTTGCATTCGAGGATTGCTCCCTGTCCATGAGAGTAATTAGGACAAGGGACATGGACGAAGCCAGGACGCGATTGATTGAAACAAAAGCCTTCCTCGATATCATCGAAGCAAATCCTATCACAAAGAGTTTCTTGACCGACACTGGTGGAATCAGTCGGAGTAATGTATGTGGATTCCGAGAATGTTACATTTTCAATAGGATCCGTGGTAAGCTGAGATTCTGTAAACTCTGAGGTTGTGGTATCTGAAGTAGATGGTAAATCAGATTGCTGAGAGTCTGAGAACTCAGGGTTTGTTGTATCTGTGAACCAAGTTGTGGAGTCTGCGGTAACTGGTGTTGTATCTGTGAACCAAGTTGTGGAAGCTTGCGTTACAGGAGTTGTCTCTGTGAACCAAGTTGTGGAATCTGAGACCACATGGGTTGTTGTATCTGGGATTTCCGAGGTTGTTGTATCTGGGGTTGGAGGTATAAAAAATGATTGTCGATCGTCTGGGAAGTAATCGGGCTTTGCGTCAATGGTTTTACGCGTGGAATCACCTCGTTCAGTTTGAGCGGAGTCAGAAAAGGATCGTGAGAGTCTGTGAGTCGCCATTAATAAATTTTGATTCGGAGTGCGGTTCGGAATCTCTGCGACAGCATTCGAGGAACTGACCCCTTGGACCTGTCCGATTTCAAAGGGAGAGATTTCTTGCACGAATCCAGGCATATGAGTGCTGACTCCTTCCGTGAAAGGCACTGATTTTTCCTCATTCTTCTCGTAATCTTCATTTGGTTTATAGGATTCTTCTTCTAGAGGCAGACGGCACTTGTTCCCCTTGAACACTAATCCCTCCTTGCACTCGCAGTGATTCTGTGATGAGCAATCTTGAGGGCCGCAACCAACATCTGTTGAACGAATCTCTTGGAAATGATTCTGGCTGTAGGATTGGTTGGTTTCGATGTATTCAGAGGAAGAGCTACATTTTCCAGGCGTGAAAGAACATGTTTCGTTGGTGTCGCAGTCTGACTCCAATTGGCAAGGTTCTCCAATCTTCCCGTCTGTTATCGACACAATCAGCACAACCACGCAGAAAAATGAACTTAAATTCATTTTATCTCATCCTCTTTTCCCCTCTCACCTGCAAAAACCATACTTGGGCATTACATTGGTTTGGCATGGATTCCCTATTCAATGCACAACAATGACACCTCAGCGAACTAGCTTAATGAATGAAATTAACAATCCATTACGTCATCCTTTGTCTCGCTCCACGGACAGGAGCTGGCATCGCAAGAACGAAACTCTAAAAGATTCGAAACGGAGAATGATTGTGTCTTCGAAAGCCTTCAAGGGCAGAAGGGTGGGTGGAGAATATTTCGAAGGTGGGAAGATTCGAAGGACGGATGACATGGAGAAAACTGCTGATGCTATCGCTCTTTTCCTTCCCCACAGCTTCATGGATGGGTCGAAGAAACGGTTTAATCTCTTGCTAGTCCACAATGAAGGCTTAGCGGATGATGGATATTACAATCCACACATACATGAGCTGCATTCCTCATTTATTGGGCTCGTCATCCAAAGGAAAAATGATCGGGGAGATCCGGGTCCGATATTGGGCCGCATATCGAAAACTGCGAGGACGTAGCAGATAGGGAGAGATAAGGAGACGGGAGGAGAGCTCATGAGGTCATACCCGGATGTGCCGTTACCCGAATTAGGCCAATAACGCAAGTAATATTGCCATGAACGATCGATAACTCAGTCTGCAGAAGCTGACCTATCCATCGTTGGAAGGGAAGGGGAAATGACAGTTTTAGTTAATGACACGGCACCCGATCCCAGATGAATGCGCATGTGCATATAGGTCAAGTCCCATTGACCTAAACAATTTTGTTCGGGCTAGAATTATTTTAAAATCGATCATTTACGATATCTTGCTGGCATTTTCATTTTAACGCTTGCCAGTCTTTTATTAATGGAATTTAAAAAAATTTGTTCTGCCTCTTATGCATTCGCTCTTGATTGCATACTAAATTTAATTCCTTCCGGCTTTTCAAGCAATTCTTCCTTTCGACCATCAAATGCGGCCTCCCTTTACAGCACACGATTCGAATGATCTAAACAAATGGTCAATGGAAACACTATTTTCTAATAAGATACTTGGACTTACGGGAGACTAACTCATAGCCTCGATCTACGAACCAAACATGGGAGCGTGGGTAGAGCTCATGCAGAACCTTATCGCCCTCACAGCCTCCACGCAGGGACAAACCCTTACACAAAGTCCATCTCCCCAAACGGACTTGGAACCAGGCGGTTGCACCTCCAGACGGAAATGCACTCGGGGGGGATGTCCGCTCGGTCGAAAAATCACCCAGGGGGGACACCCACCTGTTTGCAAATCCACCTCTTACCCCCTCGTCATCGGGCTTTCATCGGGCCGTCGTCGGCCCGGTGGATGCAGCGGGACATTTTGCACAAGTTCGAAGGTCACTGATCCAAATATCCTCACGCGGACACGGGATCTCAACTAGTAGGCAATATCGGGGAGGGAAACAAATTCTTCGGACGATCATGGTTCAATAAAAAAAGGACCGGATGAGGGCTGTAAAGATACAGCGAGGGACGAAACTGTCACATTTGTTTGACGCAGTTCCACTTGATGACTCGTAAATCAAATACGACGGATTCAATTTGATTTAAATTTCATTGAAACTCCTGCTTCCTAGCTTTCGATTGATGCAACTCCCATGTGAACTGGCCTCCTATTCAACAGACCCCTTGGTAGTATATTAATAATAATAAGCTTCTATATTTTTATAATCTTTAAAAATAAAGTTAAATGTCTTCCATTCGCTATCAAATACATCTGTCTTTCTATTAACACTTTGCTCACGGAGAACTCCGTATCTGAGTACTTTCGCGAGTCGCGAGTCCTTCTGCCTAGCCGATGGCCGAAAAAGTCAAAGCCTTGTAGGATTCCAGCTTTAGGCTAAGGTAACTGATGTTTCGGTGGATCGACGGGGTAAAGTGTCTGGTGCGCAATGTGTTAAAAAATATGGAAGGCTCATTACAATTGGAAGTGCCTTAGGGCGGAAACTTTTCGAACTGTCCTCGTATATCTGGAAATGGCGTATGTGTACTCCGAGGAAAGTTGCGTTGAGTGCTGCCAGCAGGCCATGCAATCCTTACACAAGTACAATGATGGCAGGAGCTGGGTGAAGGAGAACGAAATGAGTAAAGGACTCCTTGGTACGCGTTCAACTCCGTTGGGGTTGCGTTCTCTCTTTTTTCCTCTTCCTTGCGTATATATTAATAGATGGGATCTGTTGGCGTCGCCTGGGCCCCGAGGGTGTCGGCATCGGTGGTATCCAGGTGAAGATGCTCTTCATTCGTTCCAGTCTCGACAAGAGCCTCGGGCCGCGCTCGATCGTATCGACTCGAAATGTCCTACGGTCGTAACGAAATTTCGCGTTCCCAAAACGCAGGTTACGGTCCTCTCGAGTTGTTCGGCGCCTTACGTGCTGAGAAGGCCCCATTGGAACGGGTGGAGAAGTTGAAGTACCTCGGGGTATGGTTCTCGTGTGACGGGCGATGCCGGAACGAGACCGACGGCTTCACATCCAGGACTTCCGCAGTTTTGCGGGAGCTCCGGAGGACTGTACACTCTTAGAAAAGGGGGAGCGATTTTCTCAAAAAAGAGAGTAAAATCGCTAACCCCAGTTTCACTCTGGGAAAGGAGCGAATTTGCTCCATCAACGCTCGGAATTTTCAAAGAATTTTCCCGAATAGGAAAATTTCCAATGTGGCGAAACTTTCATTGTCTCAGAGACTTCACCTCCTCACCCTCTCCCATGGCTACGAACTATGCGTAACGAACGAAAGGATGATGTCGCGGATACAGGCTGCCGAAACGAGGCTCTTACGGCTGGTGTGTAACCCCCAAGTGAGAGGATGTGGAGTGCTGCCATCCGTGAGAACGTCTTCCTTAAGCAACTGTGCATTTTGATCGAGAGCCCCCAAGCCCGGTGGTGGTCATTGCATTTTTTTTGCAATTAAATAAACTAGCAGGTAGCCCTTGAAAAAGCATGGAAGTATTTAAGGCAATGAATGACGATACGGCCAATAGGGGGGGGGGGGGGCAGTCGCTACCCTCCGCTCCCTGGTTCCGGCTGACCGTTTGAAAGACATTGCGGAGGAAAAACACGCCTAATTTCTGAAGGGCTGCCCTTGCGTTACGCCAATCCTCAAGGCAAAGGGGAACTGACGCCGAACGAAGATGTAGGGCAGCCCAAAGAAGAACATGTTCACTTTGAATCGTCGCTTTCCAGGACCATGTGGTATGTCGGCCTTCATTAGCGGTCTCACGCTGCTCTGCGGACATCGCAACCCGCCACGCACGTTTCCGAAAGTTCCTCGCCTTTGGCCACGCTGCGTCAACCCATTGCAATGGCTAAGGGAGAGCGCACGCGTGTGTCGTGTGTGTGCGCGCGCACACACCACCGACCACCACCACCACCACCACGGACCACAGTAGATTTTATTATCCAGATTGCGTTGGAGTCGAGGCAGGCCAACGAGGCGAAAATTTAAAGAGTACGACTTCATTGGGCTGCTCTCTGCCACAAAATAATTCCATGAATTCATTCTCGTTGCACCAAATTTTAACGAGGAAATATCATCATCCTAATGTCTATACGAAACACTCCACACGCGTCGACAACGACTCACTAAGATTCGACAAGATTTCTCACGAACATGTACTTTCTGGGCGCCCTGTAGTTCTTATTTCTGCAGCTTGTATGTATTATCATTCAGCAGGATTACCCAAGATTAAGATAAAAGTAAGAAAAATAATTTAGATCTGTAATCCCTGCATGTGTAAACCAAGCTTTGATCCATGGCTTACAATAAACAAAAACGAATCATATATGTGTACAATGTCGAAAAGAGCCAGTCTGGATTCGCCTGGCTTTATTTTCCACATTAATTTTGTGAAGTTTTCACATGCGTAAGATAGTAGTCAAATAATCCCTCAAAAAACGAAGACACGCGAAACCGAAGCCCGTCGGCATCGAGCAATCCGTAGGACGCCGAGACGAGTCAGCCAGTTGATTGGGTTGGGATAAGGAATTCCTATATATTGGTCGATGTTCGAATCCATCTTCATCCTCGTCGCATTTTCTCCGAGACTTCCGCCCGTGGCATTTGTGTCGATAGCAAAATGGAATGAATGAATCAAAGGAAGGACGTATTCTCATGTTCATTTTTAACCTTTCGTGTTGCCGCATTGGAGTCTTGCGTTGCACCGGCGCAATTTTTCCTTGCGGTACATCCGATTTAATTTTACGGATTTGGGACGTAAACAGGCTGACGGAGCTTTTCGTACACACTGCATAATAATTTCAAAGGTACAAATCTGGAAGGTAAGCCCGAGTGGCCTCGTCAGTGTCACAAATCATTTCCGAGAACGATCGTGACTCCTCCCACACGTATCGGCTAAGCAACAAATATCGGGCCTGGATGATCGTGAACCGGGCGACGGGTGAATATGCATCCTTCATTGACCCCATCCTCGTCCGTGGCGCGAGCCTGCATCCTTCGTGATTCGTGATCAGTCGAGAGCCCGCTTGCACGCAAGGCGCCGAGACGGTGACCCCTCCACTTTCATCGCCGAATGGAGACTGCTGAAAGGGAGCCCCAAGGCCGAACCCGTTTGGTTCCTGGACAAACGTTTTGTCTCCCGTAAGTCCTATGGAATGGTCCTGTGACGTTGCCTAACGTTTTGGTAAGATTTTTGGAGCAGTTTGAACGATGGCGGTGCCAAAATCCACAATGACTTACTCGATCTCGCGACGAGCTCTTCGTCATGCACAGAGACGAGAGCACGAAAAAGGTCTACGTATGTCTTTTGAGTCTTTCCGCGAAAGAAGCAGTCACTGTTTCTGGATTAAATTAAAGGCTCCCGCAATAGAAATTGTCACATAGGAAAGAAAGTATCCAGCGATTCGCTCGATGCGAAGCCTACCGACCCCCGACCTGCAAGGTTTTCCATTATCGGTGATAATTGATCTTTTCAGATGGACAACTGAGGTAAATTTGAACTTTCATTTTCTGGCGAATACAAAAAACCAATAATAATCCATGAACTGAGGGACGCCTCAAGGAGGAGGGAATCCTGTCCGTAGTGATAGTGTCCCCCTTATTACTGGCCCCATTTCGTCGCCATCCGCCAATTAAGCCCATAAAATTCTGCTGTTAAGCCCCCCAGATTCAAATACGACGGGGGGGAAAGTGTGGATCGTCCCCCACTCGAAACTCATTCACCCATCGTTGCACAGAAGGAAACCTGTCCAGCCCTTACGATTTTCTTTCCCGACGAGACGGCTTGCAACGTCTCGGCCCGGCGTCGTGGCGCTCGCAGACTCCTCAGCGGGGAGGAGGTCTGTGGGGTTCGGTCGCACGGTCGGTCTCGCGAGCAGAGGACGCTCTTCAGGCAACGACTTTCGTTTTGCCGCCGTTGGAGATGTCTTACGTCCGAATCGGTCGGGACGTGATGTGTTCGTTCCGCGATCCTCAAACAGGGACGTAGGAATTTGTATTAATTTGTTCAGAACACTACAATACGGATTTTTGTAATGATTGAACATATGATATCTGTATCATATGTTTTCAAGTGTTCAAGATATCAAGTGTTTGGCAGTTAAAGAAAATGCATTCATATTCAGGTTGATAAATATAACATTCGGTATACGATTTCTTGAGTAAATATACAGCGTGAGGCATAAGTCGCTTTACCGAGAATAATAATTTTTTAAGTTTGGCTGCACTGATTTTGCAACACTGATTTTAATACGCTGGGTGCAGTCGTGAGTTGACCAGCTTGCGATTTAGTAGACATTTTATTTCTGGAGCGTATTAAAATCAGGGCAGCCAGGTGTAAAACTAATTATTCTCGGTAAAGCCACTCATGCCGCACCCCGTATATGCAACTTTGCAATAGACACGTGCGCAATTTAACCCTCTTAATGCCACGGGAACGGCGCATCGTCGATCAAGTCTACGGATCGGCCCCGTGCCACTGGAAAGAGTTGAGGACATTCAAAATGAATGCATCTGCACTGCTTATGCTGACTAGCTAGGGAAAAGTTGGAAAGTGGTAGCGTATTGATTCGGGAAAGAATCATGATGTGCAGGTATGCAAAGGAAATCATGATATTTTTCGAGAAAACTTTTGGGAAAAACCCTTTTTGGACCGTTTTGACATCATTTGAATCATTTCGGTAGCAACAAGTTAATACCGAACACAAATATCTCCGTTCCTACTCGTTCACGTTTAAAAAATTATTAGGGAATTATTAGGAGTTTTGGATGGTAAAGCTTTCCAAAACAAGCCGGTTTCGTCGGCATTATAAATCTGTTCGGGCGACAGATTGTGAGTCGTAACAAGCCGATTGAATTCTGTCATATACAAAGCAGCGGCGTCTTTATCGCCACTGAGTTTCTCTCCTTGAATGTCTAATTGTCGAATCCCGTGCCGCGATTTGAACCGCTGCAACCATCCTTGTGATGCTGAAAATGGTTCACGGATGTTCATTTGTTTGTGAAACCACGCGGATTTCTCCAGTAGCAATGGCCCTGACACTGGATGTCCTTCTGCACGTTTTTGTTGGAACCAATTGAACAATGCGGTGTCCAGTTCATCAAATTTAGAGCCTTTTGTTGATTTACGCTGTGATGTACCGTTGAAGGTGTCAGATGATGTAACAAACTTATACAGTTCGTCCTTTCGATGGATCATGTCACGCACTGTTTGTACACCGACGTTAAATTCTTCAGCCAATTTCGAAATTGCTTCCCCATGTTCAACTCGTTCAACAATTCGAATCTTCTGAGCTATAGTCAACACCACCCTCTTTCGCTTCACTCCCGCACTTGCCATTTTCGGCAGCAAGAAAAATTGTGAGACACAATTCCTCCGAACTTGCGAATACGCTAGCTAGCAGGGAACTGAAAATGTGATTGACCAGGGAGGGACCGCCAATGTGCCGTGCTTCGCGTTCGTATCAGTTCCAGGAAAAGCCAGAAACCCGAATTCCAACGCGCTTAACACATTGCGGACCGGACATTTTATCCCTTCGATAAGCCGCTTTAACCTATACCTCTGTTACCATAGCCTAGCACGCCTAGAGCCTTAGCCTATGACCGAAAAAGTCATAGCCTATGGAAAAGGGCTCTCCAAAGATCTCAAAAACGGAGATCTCCGTGAGCGGTCCGCAAGGTGTTAACATGCACAAACGAAAAACATATGGCTACTAGTGGCCGAATGAATGAAAAGGACTGATAAGTCACCACGGAGGTCTCGAAATTCCGGGCGAAAGCAGAAACAGATTGCTTCAAGTAACCAGGGTTTTGACAGCTTGGACATGAAAATGCCGGGTGGTGAATCGTTCTTCTCTCCCAATTTTCGTCCAAAAAGCCGACTTTAGGGTTACTTTACATTTAAAGAACAGAAGACTCAAAGACCATCAGAGAACGAAAGGGAGGGTGTACATTGTATACAGTACACGTACCGCGTCTCGAAAGCGGGCCGTATCGAAAAAAAAACGTCGACGACAAAGACGCACGGATAATCCGATCACCGGTTAATCGAGGCCCGGATAACCGAGGTTCTACTGTATATGAATATATATATGGTGGTATATGGCAAATATATGATCATAAATGACCATATAGAGTCATACACCCTGTCATACATGGAATTTCATGTGGGATCCTAGCCAAGCAGGACCAGTGCATCCAAACTCATTACTAGAAGCACATCCTGAATCTGGATATTGAAGACTGCTGTCAATACTGTCACAGCCTGTCTGAAACAGTTCACCATCATCTGAATCCCAGCTCCATATATGCCCCAGAAGAGCACTTGTACTGGCACAATCAATAGTGTAAATATTTTAATAATATAATGATAATATAAATATTATTCTAAACCTCCTGGACATGACATTAACTATAACCAATGGTGCTAGGTTTATAGAGTAAAGACGATAAAGATTTATTAAAGGAAATCTGGAATGGCTGTACATGGACAAATTGCTTTCCATCATCAATATGTGAAGGGAAACATCATTTAATCATGAAGAGAATCAAGAGAGAAAATTAGGAGATGGAAGGAAGCAAAACATAAGGACAACTATGTAAATGCATTCATGATATGGACCATACGTGGGACTGCTGACCAGTAAAGGTGTGGAGTCCTGCACTTATATTCCAAAAGAAGGTTGGAAACATCATGCCAGGGGGTAAATGTGAGGGTTAGAAGAGGACAAAACATTAGATGAAATGGGTTAGCTCAATGGGATTGAGCATATTTGAGTGCAAACTTTTTCCATCCATCTTTCAGAGATGGCAGTTGTAAAGTTGCGAAGTACAAGGCTGGCTATCATGTGTATTATGGAGACTTAAGCATTTTTATTTACCTTACACACATTTCAACCAATAATTAATGAGACACCTATCCAGCAATGGAGGATCCACTAAGACATTGAACACTCAAGGGTAATCATGGCAATCAACTTATCTATAGCTAATGTCAACAAAATAAATGTTAAATTTAAAAGCTGACTTGCATATCAGGTGAGACTATGGATGTTATTTTTTAAGAAAAAAAAAAGGCCTGGAATCATCCTGAATGATGTATGATAGTTGGGTGACTTAAATGGCTCACATGAACTGGTACAAAATCACATTTTGCAATCATCTACGTGACAAACAGAATGGCAACAAGTAATTACCCAGGATATTCAAAATAATCAACTTGGGGCTCAAACGCTGCGTAACGCTTCACAGGGTAAGTCATGCCATGTAAGTTAGGCCTATTGCTCTACACTAATCCTAAACCAATGGAGTCATTTTGAAAACTTACCTTGATATGTTGGCCAACTGTATGCTTCTGTTTGACACTTCAATCCAAACTGTCCATTGGGAACGACTTTGTCTTTTGCTTGACGTTATCGGCGTCTCATTACACGGAACCTTTCGTTTCCAACGTATGTCATGGCTATCATAGGCCCAGCCCTAGCCTACGTCTACTGGTTTCCAGTTCTCATTCACTGCCGTAACCCGAAAAATCTTTTGATTTTACCACGCAGCACTGTTAACAACGTGATAATTCCGTCTCTATTTTAAAAGATCCAGTTCGTCTCGAGGCTATCCAACGGGAGACATGCGAGCCAAACCAATCAACACAGCTTCGTCGCCATTTCAACATTCCGATGCCGGCCCACCACTGCTGCTCGATATAGGATTTATTCTCTTCCCCCTTTCCACAGAAGAACTGGCTCTGCGCCACACAAATGTTTTTACTTCCGTCGAAATAAAATTTCATTAAAAACAATGAACGGTTAATGATCTTCAATGAGAGTTCTTAAGCATGGGGGGGGGGGGAAACCCCACTAAGCATATACTGCGAGCAGGTGGCTCTACCTAAGCCTACACGATAGAACTTACGTCAATATTTCTTCGCCTTTCTCAATACCTCCTCGTGATTGAAATTCTCAGCGCCAGGTAACAACCGAGAAATGTCTTATATCTTCGGAGAGGGTATTGTCGTATTGTGGAAAGCTCCTGCTAGCGTCATAGTCTGTGCCGTTGGTTTTCCGAAATTCACTCCGTCAGCTATTCCAGTTTTTCATCCCAGAACAATTACAGACCGTCCCCTTATGGGTTGGTACCAAACCTAGCTTTCTTTTTGCATGTGATGTGATCAAAACACGCATTGTATTCCAGTCAAAACGCTGAAGAATTATTTCCCAACATTTTGACGTCAAATCGAGCAATATCCTCGTCATCATGGCATCAATTTATCAGTGGTACGTCGGATCATCGATCATCACGAGGAAACAGGGTATGTTGCAGACAGACCAAGATCTGGGAAGCCTCGTGCCCCGACTGCTGCAATGGATAGAGACATCTTTCGAACATCACCGCTCCGTAACTGCTGCAGCAACTGCGTGAAATGGAAAGCGTGTTCAGGTACACTAAACACGCGAACACACGAAGCAGTCTTTTGCACGAAATGCGCGAAACGCGTTGGGACTGTATTAGCTGACAAGAATGTTAACGAGGGGGAATCTCACTCAGGCATTCCACATCATTAAGATTTCGATGGTGCAAAGAAGCGTGGTTAGTCTTTTCGGGAGGATGGTAAAAGCAGACTGCGGGGGAACACGTTTGAATTGCAAAAGCCTCAAGCGAGACTCGAGTTAAGGAATGACTCGTTTACTTGCAGGCAGTGCTTAACCTGAGTCGGAGCTGTCCCGATATCAGGAAATCATACTGGAGCTCAACTTGATGTGTTACGCTACAGTAAGACGTACGCAAAAACCTGTAACCCCCTCTCACGTTCCCCTTGACTCTTTCCTCATTCAACCATTCAAAATACAAAAATCCCCATCTGACCTTCAATTTACGTACCGTATGCATATACCGAGCTCCAGTACTTCATTGCATAGAACTTAGGCACTGCGGGCAGAGAAGTGAATTCATGAAACTCTTGGACATTAGGTAAACAAGTCGTTTCTGGCCTCCTCGAGAACAGCTTAGAGAAGCGGTTAATGTTCTCGTGGAGAAGACGAAAAGAAAAAAAAAGGGGGGAAATAGCTGTAATGAGACAGTTGAGTGAAACGCTTCTGCCAAATACAGGGTGTTCCAAATTTATCCTTCCAATTTTAAACCTTAATAAAATTTGAATAGAACAACATTTAAGGATACGGTTTCTTTTATTGTAAACAGCACTTCCCAAAGTTTTATTGATGTTCATTTCTTGTTGTTTCAGATTTTTTTTTATGAACGTGTAAAAAATAAATAAATAAAAAACAGTTAAAAAAATTGAGTACCCCTCAGGAAAAAGCACGATGTGATGCATGGTTAATCAAAACAAAATCGTGCACATAGGTTCAAAGAAACTTTAGAACGACATACAGAAGGGAACCTCCGTCATGACCATAAATCAGAGATTGGCATCGAAAATTCATGGAGACTAGTAGCATCCGATGAGCGATATTCTCGGCAGACACTTCCTGAAAGATGGATAGGACGGCGAGGCCCAATTCCTTGGCCACCACGCTCACCGCACAAAACTCCACTCGATTTCTTGTTGTGGAGTTAAAGACAAGGTGTACCGAACGAAAGCTATGGATTTGGGGGAACCAAAGGACAGAATTGCAGCTGCTATTGAGACCATAGACATCGAAATGCCAAGTCGAATATGGCAAGAAATCGAGTATCGCTTGGATGTCCTTAGAGTAACAAGAGGCGCTCACATAGAGGTGGACTAATATTGGCAATAAAACTTGGAGAAATGCTGTTTACAATAAAAGAAACCGTATCTTTAAATGTTGTTCTATTCGTATTTTATTATGGTTTAAAATTGGAAATATAATTTTGGAACACCCTGTATATTTATCTTAAGCGGTGTAGGCAGATGTTAAATGAAGGTTCGACCACGACTGTGAATTCCTATGCCTCTCGACGTCCCAACCTAAACCACGAACCTTGCACTTTCTAACCTCTCACCGCCTATGTCAGTCAACAGACAGGAAGCAAATCGGCGTCACGTTCGATAAGGCGATGGTGAGGCAGCACTCGAAATTATTTCTGGCAACTTTACTTTTCGCTACTTTCTGGTGAGCAGAACTTACCCTAGCCGGCTGCAATTCCTTTTCGGTCTCTTGCCGGCGTGCCTGGATTCACTTTCCAAGACGTTAGCGCGAGATTAAACCGATCGAGGATAATCATGGATTAGTACAGGAACGCCTGGCACAGCGACAGTATGCACCGCAAAATCGCCAAACGTGAGCCCCATGCTTTGGGGCGAAGGTTTCGTCAGCTGCCGCCAGTGCCGGAAAAAGGTCTCAAGCTACCCGAGACAGACTGGTGCCCTTCCCTCTCTCACCCATTTACGCAATTTCGAGGGCAGGAAGGGAGAGATGGGGTAGGAGGGAGGAAGGTGAGACGCGCATGAGATTGGAAAGCTAGGTGACCTAAGCCGGAATCGTTTTGTACGAGCGATGTTCCGAAAGAAACCAGATTTATCCTCCGGTCCTTTTAATCATAAGCAGTGGCGTATTTTGGCTCACGAACCAAAGGGGGGAGGTCAGTGAAACAGGAAAGGAGGCTGTCAAGGTCGGTGGTGGGGTGCTGAGTGAATATTACCACGGGCGAAAAATAATTCCACAGAGAGCTAGACAATTTCAAGGGGCTGCCGGGAGAGGGGAGGGGGGCGCCCCCCTGCCCCCCATAAATACGCCAATGATCCTAAGCACATGAGTCTCGGTACACGCATTCTTTCACGTCTACCATAGAGAAAGTGATATAGAAAGTGAACATGTGATGTGAGGGGGTGCAGCAGGTCTCAAACGTTTATGCTGCAAATGGCGACGGCAGAGGGACAGCGATGTATCTTCGTATATCTTTAAAAGGAAGGGGAAAGTGCTGAAAATTAATTTGAGCGTTTGAAACTGCGCATGGTAATGAACGCACAGGTTCGTGTACAGTTCAACAGGGTTCGAGGTAGTTATATCGCTGCGAACTATTACGATTTTAACGGAATTACAGCTTCTGCTGGTCTTCCTGTCAACGTTTGGGGGAATATAACTTCTTCAAAATTAAAACTTTCCTGGTACATACAAATTTGATCAATTTGATATAATTGGTTATAAGATCATTCCATCAGTGAACATTTTTCTTTAAAAAAAAAATGAAAACGAAATTTGACATTTATATGTCCTAAAAGAGGGATGGTGACACCAGCTCCAGACTGCAAAGGTTTCCAAAGGAAGCTCTGGACACTCTCATCTCTTTTCTTCCCCTTTTCTCGTCATTTCGCCTGTAACGTTTTGACAATACCCTCGAAGGAGGCTCGTCGCTGGACCAAGACTCGACCAATTTCCGTGTAAGAGGCCCTAAGTCCTTGACAATGCGAACACGGTGGTGGTATGACATTGTGAGATATGGCCTGCAAGAGTGAAACTGCTTCTCTCTCGCACGATGCATTCGTTCCAGGGCTATATATAGTCCTAATCTTTGCCCAGGGTCGCCAGGAGTCTCCCTTTCGTTTCATCTTTCCTACCGATGCAGTCATGAAGCTGTCGGCCCGGCGGATGTCCTCCTACTCTAATTCCTAATCAATGGGCTGCTCGGTGCTCAGCTTTGTTCAGAGTGAGAGACGAGTTTAAGCTTGAGGAGCCCCTAGGCAGAACGTGTTTCATCGCACGGCGCTCCCCTGCCCCGCTCCACTGCCCTTGCATTCGATCTCGTGTATTGTGCGCAATACTTGGGTCACGTGGCCTTTCGAGTGACCCTTTTCGATTCCACAAAGATCCCTTGAGGCATGCCGGAGGGAGCATAAATCTGATAGCGCACGAATTCGGAATGATCTACACGAATCTGTGTCAAACTCACAATCGGCAAGAAGCAGAATGGAATTTTCAAGTTTCACAGCTTGAACGTTTTGGCATTACTCTCCGGACTTCTGTCTCTAGCTTCTCTCCGTCATGGCCTCATTTTAATGAAATAAAAATTGAAATGGCTAAGCGTGCGATGTACGATTACTTCATGGTTTATAAACTCGACCACGCGTTGCGTGACTTCATCAAATTAAATATAAAACAATTGACGGAAAGAGAACAAATCTGAAGGCTCATATGAACCATAGTCGTGACGTCTGAAGGTGATTTATTTTATTGGTGAGGAAAGCGGCGTCCTGGGACTGAGATGCAGTCGGACCAAAATTTCCCAGGATTAATGGCTCTATAGTATTGAGCTTTCCCGGAATAGCGAACTTCAGAATCCCTCATATTCTAAACCAGGTGTCAAACTCAAATCGGTCGGCGGGCCGCATTACTTACTCTGCAGATGTCTGCGGGCCACACCCATAATTTTTCATTGAAATTTGTGCTGAAAGTCAATTCAAGCGGAAATTTCACGAACCGACGGCGGGCCAGATGAACCACCTCCGCGGCCGGATCCGGCCTGCGGGCCGTATGATTGACACCCCTGTTCTAAACGAAGCTCATGTGAAAGCTTGGATTCATGTGAAGCACCCTTGGATTTACTGGGATTTTTTTATTCAACGAAAGACATGGCCAGGGTTGGGGGTAAAGTGTAATAAATTCGAGGAATGGGAAATGGAAAATTAAGCATTCGCTTAATTTTCAAGCTGGAAGGAGTATCGGTATTTCGTTCCTTTCTTTTCTACGTTTGCAACGATCCTTACAGGAAAGCATTCAGAGTTTTTTTTTTTTTTTTTTTTTTACAATTGTCTGTGGTTCGAGTCGATTCGTCCTCCCGTGCGAACTTGCTTATAGAAATCAATTGGCTTGAAAAGAAAAAGTATGACGCCATCACGAGAAGGTAGGAAATCAACCCGAATATATATGAAGTGATTTCGAATTCGCCGAGGAAACAGTAGAAGTTACTAGACACCCTTGGCCTTTCTATCGTCCGAGAGAGACTCTACTGAAATTTCCAAACTTTCACTGTAAAAGAAGGGGAAGAGGCAGGGGTAGGAAGACTTGAAATCCGTATATTCATTGCTTGCTTATCAGCAAAGATGTGAAACGTTTGGTTAAGTCCTTCTCAATGAATAATTCATCGAGGTCAACCTGACCGTCATGCAGAGATATTTTCCTCACATGTGTGAGCAACGAAGTTCATCGGTTCCATCTCTGAGGAGAGCAGGGATGAGGAACGAATCAGGCACTTTTGAACTTCCGCCAGGAGGAGACACGTGAACCCATCTTTTCTGCCTGCTACTGTATACAGGCTATGAGGGGTAAAAATAGTCGAGAAGGACTGGTCCAAGGCGAATACGGCCATGCTGCAGGCCTCAGGCACGCCAGATTAGTAAGAAACACAAGATGGTAGGAATATGAACAAGTACTTCAATGCTTTCAACCCATGACAGAAGCAGATTCACTCAGCATTTCAACATGTCACTCTTAGCTGCAACTCCTAACATCAGCATCTTCGTATTGCTTTATGATGAGGGAGAAAGGGATCATGATAAAGTTCGAGTCTTTCAGATGGACTAACGAGACAAGATCCACAGGGAATTGTATCATGCATTTTTTCACTTGCACAAAGAGCAAAAAGCATATCACAGAAGATACAAAAATATACAAAAAGACAAGAGAATATAAACAGTTCCCCTCTGACAAAATCAAGCAATGCAAACAAATTATAAGTTGAATTTCAATGGAGAAACAACGTGGAACATCGGGTAAAGTACAGGGCATCCATAAAGTTCCAATATAGTTTCAAAAGCTTAACCCTCTTACACTATATGAGATAAATGAACAAAACTCAACAGGTGCTTCAGGTATGCTTCTAAGATTTTTAAATATAGTTCACACATCAAATCTACTAGGTGCACTGAAAAATAAAATGAAAAATTCTAGAAAATAAGCAACTCAAGAAACTTATTGTCAGCAAAAAAACAAGAAAAATTTATTTCCCAGAGTGTAATTTTCAGAAATGCCTTCTCAATTATTGGTGCACCACAACTGGACTTTGAAATACTATAATCCACTGAGCCACTTTGACTCATTCTTTCAAAAATAACGTCATACTATCTGAAAAGGACAGTAAAGTATGTTTTCATGACTTTCTAATTTTTGTTGCATCTAGCATCAGAATTATAGGGGCTTGAGTTATGTCATCAAAATATGTCAACTCTTCATATCATATATTAACCACATGATGTGTTTTATTTTATTTACCTCAAGTGCAGCAGGAGATGGAAGTTTTGACTCTGTATTGTAACTTTATGGACATGCTATAAGCTCAATACAACTTCTTTGAAGTGCTCTGAGCTCCAGGGAATATCAATGGAAGAACATGCAGACAGTTGTACAATTGGAATGCACTCTGGATGTTTGAGTGAAGCAGAAAAACTGATAGAATGATATACTTGAAAATGTTTGACCATTAAAATGGGCCTGGGGGTAACTGTGCAAGAACCGTCCAGTGAATATTAGAGTAAAACAAACACAAACAAAAGTTATATGACTGTGGCATTCTGAGATCGTTAAGGAACCCTGGAGGGAATCAGTAGAAAATGTGTTCAGCAAGTACATATCTACACCATTCATACCTTTCACAGATGGCACAACCTCTCATGCTTCTTCCTCCAGAAGGTAAAACCACAATGAAAACTTACATTATTTATAAAACTAACTTGAGTATTGGGAGTAAGCAAGACAAGCAGGTAACTTCAGATAGATCTGCATCACAAGAGCACTTGCAAGAGATAGTGTAATAGTAACTCTGAAAAGTTAGGAAGCTGGAAACTACACATTAAAGGAAATGACTAAAGAACAAGACTTTCTTCCAGTGAATCATACACAAAGATGTCATTATGCAATCACAGGAAGAAGTATAATGAGCAAATAAGTTTGAGATACTGCAGGTCACATCAACTACTTACTGTCAAAATAACAAAAGAAACTCAAGTATGGTAGGAAAGGTAACTGATGTTATGCAATACTTACATATAAATAACAAGATTTGCATACACATGTTCATGGCTATCATTCAGGTCCAGAGTCGGAGTAAAGGGTGGAACGTTGTGCAATGAGGTGTTCTGTATCAGGTTCATCAGGTTTCATGCAGCCCCATTTGCGAAGTAGAGGCACCACAATCACGTTGTTGTACAGACACATCCCAAACACCAAGACCAGGAAACCCAAGACCTATAAAAGATCAAAGCATATTTTCAAGAATTTTCATGCACTATTTAAGTTCATATTATATGAGAAGTTGAAATACCTGAGGCCAGAAGAATCCCTGCCAGCTGAGAGCCAAGCTCACCACCCAGATGACCAGAGTTCTCACACTGTCCAAGACTGTTCTTGTTGTTGCTGAAATCTCTTTTGTCACGCTCACACCAGCAAAGTTGAAGAAGGCAATGCTCACAATTGTGCCTGATGAGACATTACATGAATTTCAAAGGTAAAGATGAAACATTCTGAGGATAACATGGCATCAATGGTTTGGGAAAAAAAAGGGACAAACCACAGAAAGCAAGGAGGAGGAAAGTATTGTTTCCCAGTTGTGTCAAGCCATCAAGAGCATCCTCAAGGGTTCCTCGAGGATTCCCAGAAAAAGGAGGTCCCACTTTGATGTGATACATGGGGACCAGGAGTACACCCAAAACCACAAACCCAAAGAAACCTAGGTAGGAAGTGCAAAAAAGGCATTGGGATATGGCTATACGGTTTTTCATTGATATTGTTAATACCTTCAAGAGGAATTATGGTCTGGCATAGTGATGGTCTAGGTGATCCATGAAGAAGTTCATATTACAAAAAAGTTCACCAATTTGTTTTTCCCTCTCCAAACTCAAGGTTAGTTTTAGTCATTGAAGGTCTGAGAGGCTACATTCCAATAAGGGAATCCTTATCCTTAATTCTCCTGGAAGACAAAGCGAGGAAGGGGAGTAGTACACTGAACCATAAAATCTGGTCTCAAAAAGTATGTAACTATATTCCAATGAGCTCTGCATTTTTTATATTTTTCTCTGAACCTGTAATACAGCACAAAAAGAGTTCATAGGGTAAAAAATACCATGTTCACATCTCAGCAAACTATTGATCCTCAGGATATCCTATTTTGACAATTTTAAATTATACAGGGTTTTTATAAAGTCTACTGGCATGTTCAAACACATGTATCTTGAATACTATTAATCTTAGAGCAACAATATTTGGTGGACACACCTTTGAGACCATAGGGTACATGTTTCTATGGTCAATGACAATCTCCAATATGCAATATGACAATCAAACCATAACAAATCTCTTTAAAAGAACTTGCAATAATTCTACTTGCAAAAACAGGGTGGTAATTGGATGAGTGAATGGGGGGGCAAGGGACATATTACTCCTCATGCACTATTGCTTTACCTTCCCTATCCCAAATTCCTCAAGAAAGGAACATTTGCCTTGCTCTGTTGAGAGTCCATCCTTCCATTCTGTTCCAACAAGATGCATTTTCTTCTTTTTTTTTCTGGATAAATGCTTATGAGAATGCCATTGGATGAAAAAGGCTCCCCCCTGCCATAACAACCTTGGCGTTTCATTTTCCCACTTAATTTTACTCAAAAAAACCTCAATTTTCAGCAGCATGAGGTATTTAAGTTATATACACTCTGTATACTCCTTCTGCTGAAGGGATTAAGTGCCTAATTGTCTTTAACTCCAAGGGAGTTAAAGACAATTATCACTATAGGCAGACTGGTTCTTCCCATGATCCAGTTCTGTAAAATATTTTATGGAAAAATTTTGCAAACATTCTGTTGATATGGAAGCAGGAGGAATGGCATCTGCATTTAGGCTCATGGACAAAAAATCTATTTCACATGCCAAGGAATCATATGCACACCTTCCTATGTCACCATATACCGTATTTACTCCAGTATAGTGCGCCACCGTGTATAAGACGCACCCCCCGCTTTTGAGGTCCCATTTTGTGTAAAAAAAAAAGATTCCCCGAATATAAGGCGCACACCAGCAAAGTTGAAGAAGGCAATGCTCACAATTGTGCCTGATGAGACATTACATGAATTTCAAAGGTAAAGATGAAACATTCTGAGGATAACATGGCATCAATGGTTTGGGAAAAAAAAGAAAAATTCAATGCATCATGAGGTTGAACGACGCGATTCATAAGCAAGCTGGATTTTCTGTTCGTCGGAAAACGTCAGCAGCTTTCCATGAGAAATTATTGTCTCTGGAACGGCCCCTCAGAGGAGGATGTGAGCTCCGCGAATCAATTTTCCACGCTGCCAGACACCTCAGATTTCGATTCCGATATCGAATGAAGTCCAAAATTCCGATTCCGATACCGAATGAAGTCATGAATCGACGTAGCCACTCCCTATTTAATGTTTTATAATTATTTATTTCTCCTGTTCTGACTGACTGCAGACAGTTTCCGCCTCAAATCAGTGACCAATGAGTTATAGGTACGCTGAAAAATGTTTTTCTCGAAAAAGAGAATTTTTTTCCTCGAGTATAAGACGCACCCCCTCATGGAACACAATAAAATATGAAAAAAAGCGCCTTATACGCGAGTAAATACGGTATAATATGACATTCCTTCCCTTCTTAGCATGGATAGAAGCAAGAAACTGTCTAATTACCTTCAAGCCCAACAGCTAGGAGTGGAGGAACATTGTACTTGGATATAAACTTCTCTTCATAAACCATCTGAATTGCTGTGATCACTTGAGCTGTTAAAATCAGCAGATCACCTGAGGGAAAAAAAAATTCAATAAATATTTAAAATATTATCAACTCAAGGTTTCAACAAGAGATCAATTATAAAGGAGAATGAAGAGTAAAGCAGACCAGTAATGATGTCATTCCGACGACCAGTGACCTCTTTGGAGAAGAATGTATCAGTGAGTCCAACAATCACAAGGCCAAGGATGACAGAGAAAATCCCTATCCACTCCCTTGACTTGAGGATTCGGCCAAGGAAGGCCACTGATAGCAGGCCAGTAAAGATTATCACAGCTCCTGTGCCCAAGGAAAATTTCAAAATGACAAAATAAGACATGCCAGGACAAACTTCTAAGGCTCTGTCAATGATGCTGAATCATATTGAATTCAATATCCACGAAACCTTTAGACATTATTAACAGGCTCCTGAAAAATATTCAGAAAATATGCATAAAATGAAAAGTTTTTTTCAGTTGAGACACACACATCGGCATCAGAACTCTGAAGTATGACAAACAGAAAATCAGTGATATGCACAAAATTACTGTCATGCAGACACTTTCCATTCATTCTCATGATGGAAGTCTCCAAAGTCTATAAATCACAGAGTACAACATGTGTGTAATTAGCTTGGATATCTGCACTCTTTCAAGGTGTGTCTAAAAAAACAAGCTTCATGATAGGTAAGGTGCATGGGAGCAAGTAATAAATGGATAAAGAGCATCACAAGCTTTCTTACCCCGAAACATCTGGAAAGAGGCAGCAAATGTAAGTGTGAGCCCAATGTACATAGTAGATGTGGCTGTCATATCACACAAGGCTGGGACCAGGAAGATGAGTGGGTTGAAGTTGATGAGGCGTGTGTTCATTGGGATCAGGTCTCCTATCTCCCTCTGCATTTTATGAAGCTATTTAATTCCTACCATGGGCAAAAATTCTATTGTTGTTAAAAGATATAAAATGTTCTGCAGCTGACCTGCCTCCTCCGATGATAGAAATGCTGGATGAGGAAGGCAATGAAACAGGTGAATTCTCCCAAGAACATCCCACTTGCTTGTAGGAATGGGTGTTTGAAGGGAACCTCTTTTCCCTCTGAATTTGTGGAATTTAGCCTGTCAGCCCATCTATAAAATTCGATAATCAATTATGATTCATAAGTGTACCTCATGCAGGACAATACTAACTTCCTCAGTCAATCTGGACTTACTTTGTTGACAGTGTGTTGATGGATCCAGTCACAACCATCATCCCAGCTAAAAAGCCTTGATATGGAGTCCAGCCCATGTTGATGATCTAACAATGTCTGCAAACAAATTTAATAGAAAAATCTGAGCATCAGATGTTTTTTTTTGTATCTGCTGGCTGCTACTAAAAAACTCCTTATAATCCTTTAACATATCCTCTTGTGGAATACAGTGCCACCTATGCCCTATCAACATATGGGCAAGGTGAGGTTTCATCTCATAGTATTACAATATTGCATTAATGCTGAGCAAATAAACTGCTAATGAATAAACAGGTACCAGAAAAAAATGAACAGAGGTATATATTTTTTATGACTTAGAGAATTACCACCACTTCTCAAAATGTATCTGATTCTGCGGCATTCCCAAAATAGAAAGGATCTGACCAATTTCATCTATCATGGGAAGAGGTCCACATAGGTACACCTGTAAGGAACTTGAAGGATGTCTGCCTAGCTCCTCTTCCAGGATCTCTTTTGTTATTCTTCCATGACCTGCAAAATATGATTGCATGACATTGCAGTTATGAATTATTCCCAATACATCTTGAAACAATATCATTGATCAATTTTCTATCACAAATCAGTGAAACCCTCACCCATTCCACTATCCTGTGGCAATTCCCTTGTCACAAAAAATTTGCATGACAAAACTTCATGAGATTCTTGTGCAGCAGCCAACAAGTCATTCTATAGGGCAGAAAACAATATATTTTAGACATATTAGGGTTATTGAGAGGCACTCAAACAGGAATCAGTTTCAACCTTGAAGATGAGTTCTTGACATGAGCTTGCAGAATGAAGCAGTCGTACATAATGTTTTGGCCAAGAACTCCCACATCTCTTGACTAGATCTTGGCAATGAAGAAAAATGGATGCCAGAGGATTGACTCCCACACCTCCACCAATCAAAAGTAAATCCTCAGACAATGATGGAGGATCATAGAAGAATGACCCACCCACTCGGACATGAACAACATCCCCAACTCTAGCCTTTAGAAAAAACGAAATCATGAACTCACTGAAATGAAACTTGGTTAGGTCAATAATAACTTGCCCTGAAGATTATGGATTGAAAGAGAAAAAATGTGGCATCACCTGACAGCTAAGAGTTTTCCTACAGTAGAGCATTGACTTTTTGAACATCAGTCTGACATTCAAAATGTTCAGTTATCCAACAAAAATAAAAGAAAACCAGTAAAGATTCAAATCTGCAATTTGACTGGTCAATATGGACACCACTTTGTGACCATATGCTACAACTTAAATATCATCAGTGAGGCTTCATTACTTCTCAAGAAACAATAACACACAGGTCTATACCAGGGATGGCCAAACCGCAACTTGTGAGCTGCATGTGACTCCTGGGCAGTTCAAGTGTTGTTTGCAGTGAAATGCTGGGTAAAGAGCAGTGGCAGCTAATGAGTTCCAAAACCTAAGTAAAATTGGAGAGTTGGTGTGAGTGAATGCATTTATAAAGTGGTGTGCATCTTGTGGCTCTCAGCCATATAAAGATTTTGTTGTATAGCTCATAAGGTCAGGAAGCTGGCCATCCCTGGTACATGCTATCATTTGCACAAATGGGTGCTATGGGAATTATGGATAGAAGAAATGGGTGAAAAATAAATTTTTAGTGAGTTGCAAACTGAAGGACAGTGCCATAGTGCAGTATAGTGCATTTGGAACTTTGTCATAACAGATTTTGTATGATGGGGAAATGTATGGAACAAATCAGTTTCTTTTCCTACCATATCAAACTCCATGGGGAACAGGAGAAGAAAAAAAAGAAAATTAAACAATTGATTGCTATGCTAACTCAGGGCAGCCAGAAAGAAAGAAAAGTGACAGACTGAATAAAAAATCTGTTATTTTCCAATAGGTCACTATGAGAAAATTTTTTTATTGATTATCCAAAAAGATTGATTCTGAACATCTCTTGGTTTCTGAAGAATCGACACTCTCCTTCATTTGCCTTTCTTCTCGTGCTCTTATTTTAGAAGCACAATAACATTCAGTGTCTCTCATAGTATCTTTCAGGAAAAAGGCAACAAATTCGATGTTCATCAGGTGAAAGAAAATGAAGCAGTATTCATCCTGTTATAGACATGAGGACAGACAACACTGCTATAAAGACAGTTGATAAATGCAGTCACTCATCATACGATGGTGTTAGTGTCTGAGATGGACATTTTATTTGAAAGCAGGGCTATAACATTGTATTGCAATAGCATTTGGGGTTGAGGATTTAAGCATTCTAAAATACATGCTTCAGCAATAAACTTTGTTTCTGAAGTTCTTGAATATCTTAACCTTTACACACAAACATTTCCAAATGCAAAAAGAACATGTCAGCAGAAAATTTTGAATTTTGTCATATTCCAAGAGCATTGAATCTTCCTTTGCACTCCAATAAAAGGTTTCCATGGTCTTCAAATATAGCAAATGAAAAAAAATTTATGCATAAATGTTGTTTTCCAAGGTAGCAAGTTTTGCATTTTTCCACTTTCATGTTCTGTTTGAATTTGGAAACATTCGGCATGTAAAAGTTAACATAATTTCTTTGCGGAATCTTACTTTGGTATGAATCCAAAGAGCAGGCGGCCACAGTGAATCCTTAACAGCAAGAAGGAAAGTACCATGCTGACATAGTTCAGAAGGTGAGGAACATATTGAGAAACCTCCCACCATCTCCACTCCTGGAGCAAAGAAATCCACCCTACCAAGGCAATCAAATGGATATTTTGCTGGGAATAGAGGTGCAGTAAAAGTCCCAATTTCCAAAGCTAGAAATGAAATAACCATCTATCAGAGAAATGAGAACCCAGAGAACCATTTGATTTGAACTTACAGACCAAAGCTCATGCAAAGAAAAGCACCATGCCCAGGAAAACAGCTGGCAATAGGCTACCCCCAGCAAGAAGCAGAAGGTAAGGAAAACTTTCCAATTGGAATGTCCCCTCCCCCCCCCCATTTGTGAATACTAAGATAAGTTCTTATTTCTATTAGGAAACTTTTCACTGTCCTGTTTGCCATACATCCTACTTTAAACGATATCATGATCTATGAATATGTCACTGAAGGAGAGGTCTATGATCTGTAAGATTAATAGTGTATCTGTCATAGTATTGATGAATTAAGTAGTAATGTCACTCAAAGAACAAATTACAATACAACATGGTGATTTCTCACCATTGTCCAGCCTTGAAGCTGAAATCTTGTTTCCTCTCAACTTGCAAGTGGATAGTTTTCACTGTGGGTGATAGCTGCTTCATTTGTACAATTTGTGCTGGTGTCATGGTTGGTTCCCTGAATTGGTCAGCAGTCAGCTCCAGGTGTGTCTTCCTCTCAGCTTTCCTTGCATCTGAGGATGTTTCACAGACTTGAGGCATTCTCAAAGAAGGACTGAACAAAAACAAAAGATTTGCAGAGGCTCTCCAAGGACAGCATGGAGTTGGAAACACCAGTCTACCCATCTCCTTGCCTCAAGAGCCTTGCATAACTCTGATAGCTGTGTGCTCAGAGGACAGCTAGAAAAATAAGAGGGATATGTTATCATAGCCTATTTACTGTCACTGGAGGAGCATTGAAATTTTATAAATCACACAAATTGTTATTATGATGCCAAAAAGCAAGGAATTGATGCCCTTGAGCTACATCAAGATGCAGCTCCCACAGGAAGTGGATTATGTCAGGAACATTAGCAGTCAGAATTAGTGCTGTGATAGAGTATAATAAAAATGATTAATCTCCAAATATTCTTTTGTATATTATAACTTCATGCTCTAAAACTCCAAGTCAGATGTACTGATCTCAAGTGCTGAGAAACAAAATGAAGATTCAAGACCCAATCCAACCAAGGTACCAGCCCCTGATTGTGGATTGAAGAAATGCTTAGACAAAATGGGTGCAAGAGACCTCAATGAGCTCAGATCAGAAATGGTTCATGTGATATAAGTCTTGATTCAGTTTGCACCTTTGATGTTGCAGTTGAAAGTAAAAATCAATATTGACTAAAAGGGAATCACAGCTATATCATTACATGGGTATATAATGTTTGCCTTCTTGAAAATTGCTCAATTGATATTAAATTGAATATTCAGACACTGTAGCAGAGAATAAAAACTGAAATAACCTACTGCATCTCTTAAAGGTCAATCATTATATAGCTTTCTTATCTCATAATTCTGAAAGTAAACATAATCTAACCCTGGCCTCCAAGAAAAAACCTTCAAGGTCCTTGAGAGAAGCTGAAATATATTATTGCCTTTATCCTGTTTGTTTCCTAGTATTTTCTCTTTATCCATCCCAAGTATGGGCATTGTTCTCTTGTTCTTCCTAATTTTCTTTATTCTCTTCTTTTTCTTCTTGTTTTCTTTTTTCATTTTCATGTGGTACTTTTAAAAGGTATTTGTATCTGACCAAAATAAGGAAAATTAAAAATAAGAAGCATCAGGTGAAAGGAAAGAGCCAAAGGCAAAGAAAGTATGGAGATAGGGGGATCATGAGTCATCACGTGGACTTCTGTGAATATAGCTGCTGGTCATTGTTGCCACAACCCCACAGACAGTTGAGAGGATGACTGCAGCTGAGACCACCATCCCAGTATTCTCTACCTGCTTGCTCTTCTTCTTTCCATAACGACACAGGGTTGCAAAATGTTCACAGTTATTCCGCAAAATATTGTATTCTTCATTGTAGGGAAGTTGCAGATCAGTTGAACGTCTGTCTTTTAAGAAAGCATCCAAAGCATTTTGAAGAATCACATCTGTAGGGAATGGAGTCCAGATGTGATCCATGAAGTTGTTAATTCGAACACGGCTGCTCTCAAAGATGTCATCAAGAGAGTCCAGCATCACATTCCCAATGTTGTTTCTGCCTTTAGCAATGCTCCTGCTCTTAGAAGATGCTGCAAGCAACCCAGTTCCACTGCTGCTGCGATGAATGACATAAAGGATGTGACAAGCACATGGAGATGAGCCAGCAGCTTGCTTGCACTCAGGACACACATGTCTCAAATATTGCAGGAACGTGCCAGGGACCTCTCCAACGAAAACTGCATAGTGTCCATAGGGGATGACAGAATCCTTCCTCTCAAACTCTAGCAGATCTCCACATTGAAGCATTGACTTCAAGATTGGAAGCTCATCCTTCCCATAAAATGGAATCTCATTCATGTTTTAGGATTCTAGTGACAGCAAAGTTGCAAAATAACAGACAAAACTGATTTCTGTTTCCCTCAGGTCAATAGGCCTCTGTCATAGGGGGAGCAAGGTCAACCTGAAAAAGTCAGGCAAGTAGAGGCTTATAGCAGGATAAGACAATATAGATGAGTGAAGAAAGATAGTATTTCTTGAGATTAATTCACCACTTCACTGAAATAAATTTTTTGTCCTATAAGTGTAGGCAAGTAGTTAGATAATTGGCTCCATTGTCATAAACATATTCAGACTAACAGGTATGACTAGATGTCAGGAAATTCAAACAGCAAAACGATAAAACTATTATAATTATGAGCTGTTATTTAAAAAAAAGATTCTTACTTTTTGGCTTTGGTTCTCCTCATTTAGAAACAAAACAGTTAAAATGTAATTGTTCATCATAGTATATAAATAAAGAGATGGCCCAAATAAAACATTTTACCCATTCCAATACAATAACAAAATATACTAATGATGAAGTCAAAAATCATGCTGATGCAATCATATATACCCTAACATAGTCCTAAGATTAAAAAAAAAACAACAAAGTGGAAGCATTTTGAGAAGTAGCACCTCAAAAATAATTATGTTAAGTATGCTACTTTCACAAAGCTAATTTTTTCTCTCATTTTCTTGAAATTCTTGCTATTTTCTGACCTACTGGATAGAAAAAAAAGCATTGGTATGGGTTAAATTAGTATGACTCACATTAGCATAACTATGAAACTCCAACTCTGGCATACCTGAGTTGTTGGATGTTGTGACATTGCAATAAATAATTAATATGGTTTCATCTCAAATTTAGATATAGCAAAGAGCCATGTAGTTACAATTATACAGTAACTAACAGCAGATATGAATAAATACAATGAGAAATAATTCCAAAATGCCTAAAAGAATAATCTCCTGGAAACCTGAGTACATACACATGGAAGGCACCAAGCACACTATTCAAACTATGCCTTAAAGTTTCCCAACAGTTTTAACCCAGGCAGCACAGGACACACCTTGAAGTTCCTTGGAAAGCTAAAAAAAAAAAAAAAACTCTTTACACAGGTCAGTATTGGTATTCAGCCTCTTACTTATTCATTCTTTGTTGCTGATACATTCACACTTAGCTTTTCCTCTTTAGTCTAGGCTAGAAGCCTTGCTTCATTTGGGCATTATTGTTCATAACTCTGACAACTGCTATTTACCTAAGGCCTATTGTCCTGTCTCATAACTTCCTGCCATTAGAAAAATCATCTCACAGATGTCCCTCAAGTCTCTTTCCTAGATTCCCTACTATTCTCTATCTACATCAATGATAGATTCTCTATCTTCCTCTTCATCTCCATCAATGCAACCTTGAACTCTGCTGACACCACCATTCACTTTCAATAACTCCCTCCTCAGCATCCAAGACACATGCAAAAAGGCAGAAAACCTGCTCTCCTAGACTAAAAAAAAACCAAATGATAATCAACTCCCCTTGAACTAACTGCATGCTCATATGTCACCCTTCTCATCTTAGACACATCAGACAGTGTCATTCTATAGTGCATATCAAAAGTCTTGCCTCCTCACACCTAACACCCATGTATATATAGATACTATGTGAAACACTGGTTCTCCCTCATATTTGTCACTATCTCCCCACCAAAAGTGCTTAGTCTAACAGGTGCCCATTAAGTAAACTTTAGCTTATCCTTAAAATGAGCATTCACATGATATATAAGAAAGTAAAGGCACACCCAATTTTCCAAAATTTTCAGAGTACTAGGTGGCTGACACTGTGGAATCTGATAAGATTACAAAATCCTCCTGGATTAAACCTAAAAACCTATTCCTAGCTTATATCCACACACAACACCAACCCACCCTAGTAATCTCTACACTACATGCTCAAAAACCTCCAACAAGCTTTCAGTGCAAGGCAACATACTCCTCAACTCCTATAGAACCTTTTGGCAGAGGGATATCCAAATGGCATTGACAATTGCCTCCCTCCACACCTCAGACTTGTCACCAACCAAGGTCCTCTAAGACCTCCCAGCTCAAACAACTTCTCACAGCACAAGCCGGCAGCTTACAAAACTGGCCACTCATTTCAATCTCCCATGCAATTCTACATGGCTTCTGATTCCCTCCCTCCCTTACTAGCATACTTCCTCCTCCCCTCCTTCCCTTCCTGAAGAATAGGTGCCATCCCGCTTCCAGGAAAACTATCATAACTTCTCCTTTTATGAAACTCTCTCTATAAAGATCTTTACCTTTATCTTTATATTTTATCTTTATCTTTAAAGCAGGTTCTCACTTCGTTCTGCATTTGCTTTGCTTTATTAGGCTTACTGCTTTGTCTCATTTTGCCTTTCCTATTCTTGAGCTCTTTCTCCTTATTAATGGCTTATAAGGACAACCAGCACCTATGAAACTGCTTGTAAAAATTGACATTCCTCCTGTCCTTTCTTTGCAGTCCTAAATAAACGAATCTTTATTATTACCCTTCTACCACAATCCATAAGTCCACGGGTCCCAGAGAGATTTTCAACTGCTACGAAATTTTTTATATCATAGGATCGTTTGTAAGAATAGGTCCTCTAATTAATACATGCGCAGCCTAACTAATATAAAAGACAGGCTGGGCACAGGCGGTGGCCATATCTGTAAATGCGCGGCTCACAATGCGCTGCACCCACATCTCACGCATAGAAGGCGCGTCCAGACACAACCACTGAGCTAAGTGGACACAACATGTACTACGTATAACTAGACTGGATAATAGAGTTGGAGTAGGAGCTAGTGTTGTGGAAATATGGCTTGCCCTGTCTGCAAACTTTTGACCCCAAAACGGCGTTGGCTCCTTGCATATTCTACAGCAGCCTTTCTCAAACTTGGGGTCACGACCCTCATGAAGGTTCAACGGGAGAAAAGGGAAGTTTGAAAACCACTGCTCTAGTGTAAGGTCTTTAGACATGAGGAAGGTTGAGGGACTCCTATTTCGCTGCTTCGGGAGAAAATGCCTTGGGACGACTACCAGATGCCCCCAAAGGCGCCGACTTGTAAAAAAAATATTGGGGGGGGGGGGGATTGTTAGTTTTCTTCAAAATTTGCCCCAACTCAGAAATATTTCTTTATGCAGTATCTTTTGTGATACAATTGTACGGACAGTTTTGTTCAAGCGAAAATTTGGGGGAGAAATGACCCCCGCCCTTTAAAAAAAATGGCCCAGTGGCCCGGGGTTACCTTTAAAGTAGGAATTTTCATGAAACCACTACCCTGAGAATTACTTATGTAGTAAATTTCAGCTTTCTATCGCATCTGTAACATGCGCAGATTCAGCATCAGGCAATCACTCATTCACTCACGTCTATATACAGAGTGGGCACAAAGTTTGTAACAAAAAAAAATTATTGGACTTTAATGACAAAATAGACCAAGTTGGCTTTTAAGATCCTTAAGGGAATCGATAACGTAGATCGTGGTAGATTCCTCCAACTCCATGGTGGCTGAAGAACGAGATGAAACCGGTTTCAGTTGCGTAAACCCAAAGCGAGACTCGGGTTGCGGAATGACTTCTTAATTTGCAGAGTAACCAAATAGCACAAAGGTCATAAGCAATCCAGGAGCTATACCTGGCGGAGGCGGTACTGTGGCGGCTGGAATACCGGATCAACTAGTCACCTCCTCGAGGAAATTGCACCTGTTGAATGTGTTGGTCCCCTAGCGGACTGCTGGCAGAAAGTGGCCCATGCAGCATGGCCCACAACCAAATAGAGATGGTGAAAAAAAAAACTATCTTTAAAAGGGGTAGCTCTATCTTATTTATTAGATTGAACGCTTACACTTGACACGGGAATCATAATGGGTGAAAGTTTCTCTTGAAGTCCCTATCCGAATCTTGAACTTTGAATGTTAGTTGCTACCTCGCGTAAGCACCTCAACGGAGCAGTAAAGCAATGCGATTGATGTCCCAGAGTCAGCTAAGTTCAGTTTCTCAACGCAGGAAAGAAAAAGAAGAAATTGTTTGAGGAAGACGCGGATTTCAAAAGCTTGCAACTACGACAGAAGGGGATAGGACGGGGATGAAGAATAGCGGTTGCGCTGTTGGGTAGGGTCCAAGCATTAGGGCGAACAGCCCAGGCATATTCGTGACGTCCTGATGTTTGCCAAATCGGAGATTCACATGAGGCGAAACTCTCAGTTCATAGGATCGTGTATCTCCCCACTCTCTTCGCGAAGTGCGTGAATGGCTTCGATCAGTAGTGTAACGGGCACGAGGCGCAGTCGGTAGGATTGCTGATCATATCAACTATTAATTAAGTTCAAATAGAAACTTTACCTTAACGCGCCCCGATTCCACTACAATGAATCCCCTTCCAGGAAATCAGGTCCGTGCCAATTCAAATTCGAGTGGGAGTAACTAAGGCGTAATTCAAGACAACANGGGGGGAGAAGTTTAAAAAAAAAAAAAAACCCCCCCCCCCCCCCCCCCCCAAAAAAAAAGTTTATTAAGAAAGGATACTGTATAACGAAATAATATTTTGCGATTAAGTCCAATGGGAGCAATCGTTCCCGCCCAGTAAAAAATTTTCGTTGGTTTATCGTCGGGCCATAGCTGGGGAAGTTGGCCAATCATTCGCCGAAAATTGAAACCCAGTCTGTTGGAATCCTTGCCAAATGTCAACTGATTCTGTCCTGACCAATACGAACCTTCCCAAAGGGACAAGTTCTAACATCCTTTAATTTTTTTGTGACAGTCAAGGTAATTTGCTTGTAGATATCGAGGCACCACGACATACACGTAGTGTAGTACTACCGGCCACGCCAGACGACCGCACGTTACAGTACCGGGATCTTGAGCAGGAATGAGCTTAATCTGGAAGAGCAGTGCTTCCAAAACTTTTTTGGTCAAGACTCAAAATTCAACATCCAAACCCTGGGTCGCGACCCAGGGTTTGAGAACCCCTGTGGTAGAGGTTGGATAAGTCCCAATAACCCCGGCAAAAATGCCTTACAAATGTAAGGCATTTTTTTGTTATCAGTTCACGAATGCAATGAAAATGAATCTCTCATTCATTCTCTTCCACGAATAGTATTTCATGCCTATCCCTTTCCGACGAAATTGAAGAGAAGTTGGACGGAACAGGCGCGTCTTAGGGCTCGGCTCTGCAAGTGAAAGTGCTCTTTCATTCCCGGCGCAAAGAGTAATGTCCAGCGCTGCTTTCCTAAATTACTTTTTTCGATGGGTCCAGAGGTTCCTGTCTAGACTAGATCAAAGGATGGCATCTTCGGCAAAAAGAAGCGTTTTTACCTGACACCACTGCTATTGATCCCTTCCAGACCCAGGCCGCGCCTACAAATCCAGTCCATATACACGGGGAACAGGAAGGGAGAGAGAAAGCAACCCTGCGGACCCAAAGAAGTGCCGAGCAAATTCGAACTCAATCTGGCTCGGACTGCAAAAAAGGCAATCAGACGCACATGAATAACGCATCACACTGTTCAACATGGCGCTACTCAGTGTTCACTATTAGTGACTGTGTTGTTCGCAATTTGACCGTAGCGGAGTTTGTTTTTACGCATTGCGGGATTCCTCTTTTATCTGCCCTTTAAAGTTATCACTCGGTAGACTCGGAGTTGTCATGGCCGAATCTGCCTCCCCAGAAGTCCAAAAAATCCAGGAGAATGAAGTCAAGAAATTTGACACTGGAGAGGTATGGATACTAAGTCATCCGTTAATTCCCCCAATGGACGTAAGCAATAAAGTGAAGTATAGTTGTCAGTTTCATTGACAGCATGCGTGTGTTAATGAATGGCTCTATCGCCACTTTTGCTTCTTCAGTTCATTCTCTTTTCAAACATTTTTGTCAAACTTTAAAGGCCCTTGGGCTAAGAATGGACCATAGCTTATATGGCTGCAAAAAGCCTACCTTTCTTTTGCAAGCCAGTCCACAGGGAAAAAACCCGCTGTGCAATGATCATAAACTCTAGTATCTTAAACTTGCTCAGCAAACAAGGTAATGTTGGACCAACATTGTATCAACGTTCTGAACGTTCATTCAATGTTGATTCAATGTTGTGTTTCAAATCGTTTGCTGGGTGAGGTTTTTTTACACTGACTGGGATTGATTGCTCCTCCCCTATCTTTGAAAATAGGAGGCTAAGTCTCTCACTTTGTTGATTGGTGGAGATTGGATTGCTCTTGCAAGGGGAGGAGGTGGTAGTGTGCTAGAAGTGAAGTTAAACAAAAGGGGAAGGAAACCCTCTGCTAGTCCAGTTCTAATGGGGGGAAGGGGGGGTTATGCTCTGTTCTTTGCCCAAACTTACTCCAGAAATTCAGTTCACATATGCTTGAGCTGTATTATTGGTGATATTGTAGACTTTGTCTACTGTCAATCAGTTTGTAATGTTACGAATGAGGCAAGGGAAACATAAGATTTTCAGTAATTTGCTGTCTCAGAGGTCTTGAGGAAAGACCACCTTTTTACTTGCAACATATTCTTGGTCCTAATCTCTACTTTGTTACTTTGGCTTCCTGTAGACACAACATTAAGTTTTCAGTCCTGTTTACAATCATTAAGCCTGTAAGCTCATGGTTAGAACTGGGTCTAAAACAATCATATTGGTCAGGGTCACAGTAGGTTGGGATTGTTTGCTGCCTATGATGGAAAAAAGTATAGCCTACAAGGTGTTTAATGTTTTTAAATTTTATAAATGGAGGATATTTATATACTGAGTAATTTCTTGGGTGGTGACATAACAGACTGAAGGATCATATATTGAACCCTAGGCTAGCCAGTTCATGTACTGATGTCTTTAATGGAATAGGCCTCAAATTTATGTATCAGGTATAAGCACAGGTAGAGGTGGAGCCTAATTCACTTTCCTGCTTTGTCATATTTTTTAATTTGGGTCTCATTTCTTTGAGAAGAAACCCAAATCATTCTTTGAAGTCTATGACATAGATGCATGTTATGTATATGGCATGGCAAGACCCCCCTCCCACATGGGAAAGTAATGGAAACAAATATTGAAAATTCCTCTAAAGAAAAATCCAACATTCAAGAACGTGAAGACATGGTTCACTTGAATGTTTGTTTGTCTTCATTCAGCTTGAAATATCTCTAATCTTGAATTCAGAGGGTACTGCACAAAGATCTGCATTATGCTGTAGCACATTATTAGCCACATTGAGATGATTGCATAATTTTGACCACATTGAGCTACTGTTTTTAGTCTCAACATAGTTTCTGCTATCTGGAGCACAATACAGTCCTTTTCGAGACATGTCATACCCTTCAAGATTATAAGCAGTTCATGAAGCCAATCAATAGCAAATGAACACTGTATTTGTTTTTATAATTAAATTGAGATTTCTGTTGCATAAAGCATTTTTCAGTAGGGTAAGCACCTCGGTTTCTGGCCGGTCTCCAGTTGTTGGCTAGTGAGGCTTAAATCCAGCATAATTAGTTAATCTGGCCATTTTCAAGCATTCTATCAACATCTTCCCATACGAGGACCTATTACTAGTGTTTCATGGTGTGCACACAGGGTATCCACTTCCTAGGGAGTTGTATCAGTGTAGCCAAAAACTTGGGTGCTTACCCTATTTGTTCTGATTTCTTCCACATGGGTCTAATTTAATTCCTCACTATCCATGGGTAAGTAAAAAATAACATCAATGAAATGGGATGGTCCTGTTTTTCTGTTCCCAATTTGCTTGCCCTTGTTTGACATAGTTCATTGTGATCAATTTTGCTGGTTGTATGATATGGGACTGTTTGTGTTGTACCTGTCAACTGCAGCAGAGCACTTCTGCTACGACAACTAATATTTAGCTATATTTTGTGAAGTAGCCTTTATTTCTTCAACAGTATTTAAGAAGTGTACAGTACTTCTGCTTAAGTATCAGGTTGATTCACTTGAAATGGCGTTTCCTGGTACCATATAAAAATCCTATCATATTTCAGCCGATAATATGAGATCACTTTGACTTGTTACATATTAAATAAAAGCTGATATTGTGACGGTGATTCTACTTTATTTGCTTTTGTTCTTCTTTTAATCTATCCTTTTCCCCCTGCAATTCCAGATGTCGGTAGAAAAGTCTCATATTCGTGTTTGCATGCTTTATGAAT